>APFE030556504.1:0-60515 GCA_000404065.3 Pinus taeda | reverse complement strand
CCCCGACGAACCCACGCACCCTGTTTCAAAAAATGACGTCCCTGTCCCCATCCCTGAACCCATGTTTCCTGGCAACATAGCTAAAATCCAATGGAAGGTCAGAATGATCTCCCCCTATCAAACCTAACTCACCCCCAAAGGTAGTTGAACTATCAAGTAATGTGATGCCAGGGTCCCAAGCCCATCGTAGGAAGAAATTGTCCTGTAGACCCTGCGACACTCTGGTCACGACTAACTGTCTAACATGCTCGTACGAGATCCTCATCTCTTGCAACTCTTGGCCATAATATATGTGGTGATCGAGGTTATGCCCAACCTGCCAAGGGGACTCAGCAATGCTCGTGCCTATCACTCCATGGTTGGCCCCAATCCTGAACACCCACCTACCTTGCCATATGATGAAGACCTTGGTGATCCCCCATGTGTCAACCTAATAATGAACTAGATCACCGACTATTTCGATCGTACATACTAAGTAATGGGGTGTCCCCCACATCAACTGGATCCCTGGTTCCCATAACCATACTAGAGGTCCACAACTCCCACACCTCATGGGTTGTCGCTGCATAGCACTACTACTTGCTAGAGCCCATTCGGTCCTCATCTTTGACCCCTGTATGTATACTATAGGTGGACCCAAAGTATCACAAATTTGTCCCAAGCATGTCAATGTGCCCTGCTCCTGCCAAACCATGCAGTGATATTTGTTATCCCAACTCCTGATGATACACCTTGACACTGCTTGGAATCTGGGTACCCTCTTGTAGACGAAGTCTACCACCCACTGTCCCTTAGGCGCCTATAACGCCTCAAATTGTCTCGCCTAAAGTGCATCATGAAGCTCCCTCGCAATCGAATCCCCAAGTGTGATCCTAGGAGTGGAACCTATGCTACCTTGGCAATAAACCGCGCCATCCCTAGGCTTGTACCCGTCAACTTGTGCCTCCACCAAATGTCTCAATTGGAGAGTCTCCTTCACGCCCATGACACATGGTGTCTCATCCAACTGCCTAAGGTGGGCCTCCCATGTCCTGCTACCTGAACGAAGAGCATCAAAGGGCAACAACCAAACGCTCTGCGACTGTAAGAAACACTGGAGAGTGATGGGTGGGTAGGTCCCCAAGGGTATGATCAAGAGTCTGTAGGGATACCGAAGAGTAACTTTATGGCTGTCCCACTCTCTGCTTCAGCTAATAACCCAATCGAAGACCTTTCTTCACTGAACTTGGAGTCCCAAAAATCTCAACTGCGTCCTCATCGATTCGGGGTGAGCTGCACCCAACGGTACACCTAATGTCCTTGTCCATAAGTCTCCTTGGAGGAAATGCTCTAAACCATTTAGACCATCATGGATCATCTCGTATCCTGCTTGTGTCATTGTCCCTGCCACTCCCCGTGTGGACTCAGTGCGATGGGAGTCGCTCCTCCTACTCCACAATGAACACCAACATGCTACAACAAATAACCATGCACCTTTGTGCTCCTTTGTAGGCCACTGCTCGTCACTGTATGCTCCTACATATCCCTGGATGTCATGGCCTAAATATGTGACAATACGCATCGACCTGCACCCGACTGTCATCAACACCTCTACCGTCGCATCATCATACCCTTCGATGAATTGATCTCCCCTCCAAATCCTCCTGGAGAGACCCGAGAAGTGAATATCCCTAGGTACTAGTAGCAATGCCACCACTGATCCATTCCTCCGTGTCCTCTATGCCACATAACTGTTGAGAATCACCAGCACCATACAAGGCACTGTTTGGTGGCCTGCCAATGCCACCTCCTCTGACAATCTCCTGCCAAAGTGTGTTGATTATCTTGTGACCCCACACGTAACTAGCATAAATTGATGACCCATGGAGTTGCCTCACACACTCATTGACCACTGGTGCTAATCGAAAATTTCCCTAGCAAATGTGTGTGCCTGACTGTTGGGTCAACTATACCACCAATGCCATAGTCAATTTGCATATCTGGCAAATGGTAGGTAGTCCCACCTGGATCCCAATGCCAACTTAGGCCTCCAGTATCCTCGATGCCTAAACATGCCTGCTGACTCTTACTTTGGCCTATAATTGAATCCATATGCCTAGCCCACTCCACTGAGTACGAACTCAGAATCTTTCGCAATCCGACCCCAAAGAAACGATCTAAATCACAAACCCCCATACACTGAACTAGCCCTCCAACCTGTGAATGCTGCACGCTGTGTAACTCATGTTGCCTCATCTCGCCAGACTGGTCAACACATATAATATGTCTAGGTAACTCCACCTCTATCTCTCCCTTGTATAGAGGTAGCCTAGCAAATCTGCAAACCCCATCTATACAGGACTGAAGAGAGCTATTGTCTGGAATTATTGCAGCTCTGCTAACGATCTGTGCATCTATCTGGTCTAAATTGGTGGCTGGCACAAAAGATGACTGCTCGTCCTCCTCCACCATGGGCTCTACATGGGTCACAACCTGCCCCTCCATGACTAGCTCATGCCTCTCTGTGTTCTCCATGTTGTTGTAGGTGGCTGCCGTAAGGGAACTCAGTCATGGCTTCGGGTACCTCTATGTCTCCTAGCACCTCACATAGGGAGGACACCTCATCAACATATGGCTCTAGGGGTGTAGGCTCTACTCTCTCCAGCAAGGTGTCAACCAGTGCTATCAAAGAGGTCTCCAACAGTGGTGACTCCTGCGCCACACTGGGTATATCGATGTACCCCTTGTTGACTACTGGATTAGCACCTGATGATTATGTGACGACTCCATGCCCAAGGATGATCCAGAGGACACTTGTACCATCAGATGTCATCAGTCAACAGAGTTTTTTAACTCTCCTTCTATCTTCTCATCATATTTCTTCTTTGTACCCAGATTCCACACCCTACGGGGAATTGTAATAAGTGATGCTAGTATGATGTTTCTTGAATTTGTAACAGGCCTAGGATGTGGGACTCGATCAGCAAACGAGTACACCTTGAAGTGTTTTTTTTATCCGGTTAATTATCCCTTCTTTTCCCTTCTTTTTTCAGAGGCGGATAATTCTCTGGATTTTTTCACTCGTGCACACCCCAAAGGAGGTGACGGTTTGAAGATTGAGCCCCTAACACATCTTAGTGTCTAGGGTCGATGTATATTACCATACTAGATCACACATAAAGTTTCGTGGAATTTGGCTAGGTCTAAATAGGATTTTTTAATAGTTAAAAATTTCCCGCAAAACGGGATTTTTAATTATTTTTTATGTAAAGGCATAAATAAGTGGCCTTAGGAGATGTCTGGGGCGTATGACCAGTCGAAATTCATCCTCAGAGGCCCAGCATTCTCCTAGAGCCTACTTTGGGGGTCAAAGCATGACTCAGAGTCCCTCAAAAGGCGATTTTTCAAGTCCCAGTAGCAAAAATGAAGAAAAAATTCAAAAAAATGAATAATTGGAAAAATTTTAAAAATTTTCCATAGTCAAAATAAGTCCATTTTTGACATGGAAGTCAAGCAGAGGATCAAGGGTGATGTGGCAAGCAATGTGGGGCCCACCACATAAAGTTTCAGCTCAAGTCAACTCAAGGTCAAAAAAAAAAAAAGTCAAAGTTAAAGCAAGTCAAGTCAAAGGCAAATGGAATATTTTAAGTTACAACTTTGATTTAATTTTTGAGGTTGAAATATTATAAGGTAAAGGTTTATTAAAGTAAATTAAGTGGGTAGGGACCCACCTCAGCGATCCATGAAATACCCAGCAATTAAAATGAAGTCCGTACGTGAGCCGTACGCATATATTACACAGCATATCTCCACGCTGGCAGTCAGCCAGTCAACTTAGGCAGCAGGTACGTGGGCATGAACAGCAGGTACGTGGGCATGAAAACAGGAATATACGTGAGCCATTCCATGCCAACACACAGCCATCTACGTGGTCCACTTAGCATTGTTGACGTGGGCAATGCACAGCAAATCTTCAACGAAGCTGTCCAGCAATCCACGTTGGCAATACCCAGAAATTAAAGAGTAGTTACGTGGATATTACAGCCAGTTACGTGGGCAGCATTTAACGCTGATTTGGAAAACAGCAGTTTGCATAGTTAACAGCAGTTTAACGTGGGCATTTCCAGCAGTTTTACATGGACAGTCAGGGCAGTTAATTCAGAAATTAAAACAGCAAGTTGAACAACAATCAACACATGTTCATCTACAGCAAAACGTGGGCATGCACATCAGATTAAGAGGCAGCCAAGCCACAGCAGCTTGACACTTGCCTTTCTTCTTGCTACATTGGGATTGTCATCAAGTTACATGTGTCATTTCATTTTTCATTGGGATCATCTCCCGTAGTCTTATTTATATGAGCCTTGGGCTTTTATTGTATCATCATAGAACGAGCTATTGGGCTGGCAGAGACTCTGCCGGATTTTGTACTCAGCTTTCACATTAATAAATAAAAGTCTTTGGGGTTACTAGCTTCTCTTGTGGTGCATGCTTTGGTACATGAGGTATACCTGTGTCGTTTGACATTCATTTGATTTTCATTTGCTAATTAGTTGTTTTTCATTTTGCCTGAAGGCACTATTGTCTAGGGAGGAGAGATCTGCAGCTATCTCAGATCTCTTTTGGGCTTGGTATATCTTGTACGCTTGTTGTAGCTTGTCCATTCTCGGTTGAATGACAAGCTCAACTTGGTCTCTATATGCCAAGTTCCTTTTTGCACTAACAATTCGTTTGCAAGTGTTTTCTGTGTTCTTAAGCGACAGGTTTTCCAGCTCTGTTGGAGGGCGAGGACTTCTTCGACGGGAATAGTCACCTCCCAGGATACCAGGGATCCCACATGCTGTTCAAGCCATCAAGCTCTTAAGACACCAAAAAAAGGATTTACGCAAGAGGGAAGTACCCTGATCTCTTAGCTTCGTTTCTATTTTGAAAGTCAAAGCAAATTTTCCCTTTTTATTTAAAAGCATTCGTTTCCATTTTGAGCATAAAAAGAAGTACAAACAAAAATATTTTCATTTCCGAAATAACAACGTTCTAAGGCACTGGTCATTTGTGTGGTACATGCTCATCGTATGGTTAATGGCTATTGTTTATATTTCGTTTTGATTTTAGATCTCAGATTGACAATCTTATTTAATTCAAATAATCCTCCTAGAACTTTTCATCTTAGCTTTAGGTTTAACTTTCCATTTAGGGACCACCCCCCTTAGCTAGCCTAGGAGATAGCTAAAACGGAGAGAGTTGGGATAAGTGTGACAGCCCCTTCTCTGAGTTCCCTGCCACCAACCACACCTTGTGGGGTTGAAGGCTTTTCTCGCTAACTGTGTAGGTAGGTGCGGGCGGCAGGGTCAACACCTACATTGGGTTTTTCTGGGGACATTTGTCCAAAAATAGCGGTATTATTGTGCTGTATTTTCTTTCTTGCTCAATCTCTTGTTTTTGCATATAAATTAATTAAGTGAAGGCTGCAATGTATGTATTTCATTATTTGTCGTAGAAAACTACAAATAACTTGTTCATTTAAATCTAACAAGTAGAAGAAATATCATCACTTGCTGCAGTAGGGATTTCGGTTTAGGAATCTTCACATGGTATCATAGTTGCGGGTGGAACAAGAAGAGCAGTGCCAAAGAACCCAACGCTGAGCAGAAGAGGGAGATTGAAACGCTGCATGAGGCAGTAGTTCGAAAACCCAAAGGGTTTGCGCAGTTCTTAGCCGGAGGGCTAAAATTTTGAGGCAGTTTCTCTCCGAGTGAGTCGACAAAGAAAAGGGCTTCCAGATTGAGTTTTTGTTGGGGAAGAGGGAGCAACACAGAAGCGTCAGTGTAAGGAGAGCTGGTGGACGCAAATTTTTTCTGTAGGCAGTTTGCTGGGTAGAAAATCATCATAAGAAAGAGGAGCAGCAGGATTGAGGGAATTTCTTCCTCAGAGAATTCCTAGCCAAGGAATTCGAATTCTCTAGAGCTGGGCAACAGCATGGGGCAATAGTTTTATTAGCTCCAGCAGGCTAACCCAGTAGCAGCTCAAAGGAGAGGAGATTTTCGACATTTGTGGCAGAAATGGCAACCAGTGGTTTGAGGGATCAGGATAGGTTGGAAAAAACATCCAACTATGTCATCTGAAGGTTAGAATGTCGTTCCTTCTAGATGAGCATGCCCTCAAGACATATGTCGATAGCTTGGTGGTTGTGCCTACAGATGCAGATTCGTTGAAGAAGTACTGAGTTGAGATGGCAAAGGCGAAAAGAATGATCCTTGATGAGGTAAAGGATCACGTGGTTTGTCACATCGCTAGCAAAGGTATTGCTAAGGAGATGTGGGATGCTTTGTCTACTTTATATCAGGGATCTTCCGAGCAGCGGAAGATGTACTTGGAGCAGAAGTTGAGATCTGCTGAGATGCAGAAGGGGGAGCGTGTGGATCCATTCCTCACGAAGCTTAAGGAGACCTATGATGGATTGTCTATTGCGGGGCATACACCTGAAGATTCAAAGTTGACTAGCCCTCAATTCTATCTCAGATGAGTGGAAAGTCTTTGTCCAGAGTAGCTTGGGCAGAGCAGCATTGCCAAATTGGTGTGAGATGTGGGTAGCTCTAAAACAAGAGGAGTTGAGGAGAGACTTAGTCAAAGTTAAACTTGACGGAACCAGCAACAATGGGTCAAAGCCAAAGGTGGAGGAGGATAATGCATCCCTTGCATCAAAGGGACAATAGGAGTAGTGGAGATGTAAGAAGGACGTCTTGAAAATCAAGTGTTTTAGGTGTGGTGAGATGGGTCACTATGCTACTCAGTGTCCTCTCAAGAAGAAGGACAAGGATGAGAAGCACAATCCGAAGGTTGTGCCCGCGAAGATCGAAAAGGAGGAGTTCGCCATGACAACCAAGATACCTCTAGGAGGGAGGTGGGTTGATTTGGAGCTGTAGTTCGAAAGAGCTACAAATGGGCAAGATCCTTGAGGAGTCCACCTCTTGGATCATTACCTTGCTACGTGAGCCCAGTTATGTGGTAGCAGGATGGACTAGTGTCGGATGGTGCCGAGGAGTGCGGGAGAGACAGTTGTAGTGGCTAGGAGCGCCAGAGTCTGGGCTCTAAAACAAGAGGAGCTGAGGAGAGACTTGGTCAAGGTTAAACTTGACAGAAGCAGCAGGAGTTGGTCAAAGCCCAAAGAGGAGGAGGATAATGCAGTCCTTGCATTGAAGGGACAACAGGAGCAGCGGAGACGTAAGAAGGATGTCTCGAAGATCAAGTGTTTTAGGTGTGGTGAGATGGGTCACTATGCTACTCAGTGTCCTCTCAAGATGAAGGACAAGGATGAGAAGCACGATCCGAAGGTTGCGCCCACGAAGATCAAAGAGGAGGAGTTCACCGTGACAGCCAAGATACCTCCAAGAGGGAGGTGGGTTGATTTGGTGTTGCAGTTTGAAAGAGCTACAAATGGGCAAGATCCTTGAGGAGTCTAGCTCTTAGATCATTACCTTGCTACGGGAGCCCAGTTTTGTGGTAGCAAGATGGACTAGTGTCGGATGGTGTTGAGTAGTGTCGGAGAGATAGTTGCAGTGGCTAGGAGCGCCAAAGTCTAAGCAACGCAAAGCAGAGTTGGCAGCATTGCACATGGCACAGAGTAGAGGTCTACAACAACACAATAGATTTAGAGGGTCAGCACAAAGACTAGTAGCAGTTAGGTTCCAATATTCATGTGGTATCATAGTGAACACAGTTAGTTCAATAATTTTGGATGATAGAGTAACAACAACAGTTTGCAGTGCAGTGGCAGTGCTAGCAGCAACGCAGATGCAACACTTGAGAGGGAGCTGTAGTACAGATGCAATGTTAACAGTGGCAATGTCAGCAGCAGTGCAGTAGTTGGTGGACAGCATGTCAAACATTAGCAGCGCAGAGGATGATGCTTCAGATTTAGAGTAGTATGCAAGAGTGTATATTTCTATAGCACATACCTCGCTAAGAGGGAGTATTGATTTGGGGAGCATTTAATGGGCTCTAGGCCTCAAATTTTGCAAGGAGGCTTGGGCACATGTATTCCAAAGAACCTAGAAAGCATTTTGGGAAATTCCACCTATAAACAATTTTATTAAAATAATTAATATTTTTTAATGGGCCTCTAAGTCTAAACTTAAGAAATTAAAAATATTAATGGATATTAATCTAATTGTGGGTGTAACTTCTAGAAGAAGACAATGATCACACTAAAATGATCCTAGCCTTTGATTAGCTTTTAATCTGGGCCATTGAATGTCAACGAGAAGATTATTTAAGGAAGCTTGAGGGTCATTTGGAAAACACACTGAGAGATATCAAGAAGATCGAATTTCTCAGAGAGGGTAGTGCATCAATTGCTAGAGGAGTGATTGAAGAGTTCTCTTGTAGTGAGGGGCAGTGAGTATCCGGAAGAAGGAAGTTTTCCTGGGCCGGAGAGTACGAGGTAGAGAGGGTAGAATGACATCCAGAGAGAGGGAGATGCTGGCCCACGCAGAGATGATGCAGTGGCAGCATAGGCCTTAGAGGGAGATTGAATTCCTGCTGAGGAAATCGAGCTTCGGAGCTGGGGTGTGAGATCGGGAGGCAGAGATTCGGATTTTCCAGCCAGCAGAGGGTCCGGAGAAGGAGCAACATGACACCCAGCAGGGGTGACGCAGGGACTGCGTGAGGCTTATGTAGTTCTGCGCAGAGGCTATGCAGAGGGTACGTAGAGGCTCTAGTTCAGCGTGATCAGACTCAGATTCTCCCAATGACAAGTTAAGAGCACTTCACCATTCGTTTTGTCCAGTTTCTCTCTGTATCGGATTGCTAGTTGAGCATCCAAGAATTGTACTTAGATTTACTACTGCATAATAATAAAACCCATAGATCTGCTGCACCGATTTTCCCACATTTGGTTTTTCTGGGGACATTTGTCTAGAAATAACAGTGTTATTGTGTTGTATTTTCGTTCTTGCTCAATCTCTTGTTTCCACATATAAATTAATTAAGTGAAGGCTGCAGTGTATGTATTTCAATATTTTCCATAGGAAACTGCAAATAACTTGTTCATGTAAATCTAACAAGTAGGAGAAATATCATCAATTGTTGTAGTAGGGATTCTGGTTTAGGAATTTTCACATTAGGATGGTGACAACTATGCAAGCAAAGCGTAGCCACATGAAAGGGTGCAAGCTATTTGCAGTACACATTTTTAGTGATAAGGGTAAGGAGGTCAAGGATGCAGATGTGTTGAACAAGTACCTGGTTATACAATAGTTCAGGGATGTATTTCCTGAGGACATTACAGAGTTGCCACCTCATAGGGAGGTAGACTTTTCTATTGAGTTAGTGCCAGGGGCAGCTCCAACATCGAAACCACCTTACAGGATGAGGACACTTGAGTTGGTTGAGTTAAAGTTGCAGCTAAAGCAAATGTTGGAGAAGGGGTACATTAGGCCAAGTGTATCACCTTGGGGCGCACCGGTCTTGTTTGTGAAGAAGAAAGATAGTACCCTCAGAGTATGTATTGATTATAGGCAACTGGACAAAGTGACTATCAAGAACAGATACCCTTTGCCAAGGATTGATGATTTGTTTGATCAACTGAAGGGAGCATCAGTGTTCTCGAAGATTGACTTGAGATCCGGATACCATCAGGTATGCATCAAAGAGGACATTTACAACACTGTGTTCAGGACTAGGTATGGGCATTATGAGTTTGTTTTTGTTGCATTTGGCTTAACGAATGCTCCAACTACATTCATGTGTTTGATGAATAGTGTATTGCGTCCATATTTGGAGAAGTTTGTTATTGCATCCATTGATGATATATTGGTATATTCTAAAAATGAGGAAGAGAATGCTGAGCATTTAGCAGCAGTGTTGAGGTTGTTGAGGGAGCATCAGTTGTATACTAAGCTAAGCAAATGTAGTTTCTTCCAGACGGAGGTACACTAGGGACATGGTGTCTCCAAGGAAGGCATTGCAGTAGATCCAAAAAAGATAAGGGCCATCATGGAGTGGGTAGCTCCTAAGAGTGTGGATGAGGTGAGATCTTTCATGGGTTTGGCAAGATACTGTAAGAGGTTCATCAGGAACTTCTCGCAGATTGCTTACCCCATCACATCATTGCAAAGGAAAGGTAAGAAGTGTGAATGGACTGAAGAATGTGAGACTAGCTTTGAGCAACTTAAGCATTTGTTGACACATGCACTAGTACTACAGATTGCAGATTCGGACAAAGAGTTTGTAGTATGTACAGATGCTTGCAAGAGAGGGCTTGGTGGAGTCCTTTTTTATGATGGACAGGTGGTATGTTATGAGTCCCGGAAACTAAGCAAGCACAAGAAGAACTATCCCACGCATTTTCTCGAGTTAGCAGTGATTATACATGCACTAAAGATGTGGAGGAACTATCTTCTTGGCAGGGGGTTTGTGCTTATGAGTGATCACATTGAGTTGAGGTATTTGTTTGACCAGCCGAATCTGAATGCTAAGCAAGCTAGATGGTTCGCCACGATCAACGAGTTTGACTTTGAGTCAGATACATCAAAGGCAAGGAGAACTGGGTGGCAGATGCTCTTAGTAGGTGGGTATAGGTGAATCACTTAGCAGCTATGAGCTCTTATGGGATAGCTTTACAGGACAAGATCTTGCTGGTAGGACAACAGGATGTTAGATATATGGAGATTGTGCATAGGTTGCAGCAGAGTACAGGTATAGGTATAGGTATAGGTATAGGTATAGGTGATCATACATGTACAGGTACATGTGATGGTACAGGTACAGGTGATGGAACAGGTACAAGTATAGGTCATGGTACATGTGCAGGTACAGGCATAGGTACATGTAGTGGTATAGGTACAGGTAGCAGTATAGGCACAGGCACAGGTACAAGTACAACTACAGGTGCACAAGAATTGGATTATTGTCTTACGGTAGATGGATTGGTCAGGTTCCAAGACAGGATATATATGCCGGATGACAGTGACCTCACGAAGGTGATCTTGAGGGATTTTCATGTTGATTTGGGGTAGCATCAGATGTGCTCTAGCATTGAAAATTGGTGGAGAGGCTAAAGAAAATGAGATCTCTAAGACCCAGAAATGGTTTGGGTAGAATCTAACTAGTTTGGGAGATCATAAAACAATCAATATTTTTAATGGACTCCTTAAGTCTAAACTTAGGGAAAATAAAATATCAATGTGAATTAATATAAAACTGAGTTAGAATGGTCCAAAAGTCATGGATCAAGCCAGATCTAATCTTAGCCATTGATTAGTAACTTAATCTCGGCTGTTGAATTGTCAACGAAAAAAGTATAAGAAGAGGCTTGAGGGTTAGTTGGAGAACACACTGAGTTGAACAAGAATTCGATTTTTCGGGGCAGGGCTTGCTGAGGAAATCAAAGGAGTGATTTGAGTTGTAACTGAGGGGCAGTGAATACAAAACCAGAGAGGTAGAGAGGGTACTAGGAGCATTAGTGCAGAAGCCGGGAGAGGGTTGACGTAGAGCCAGCTAGAGGCCACGCAAAGGCAGCCAAGAGCTGTGTAGTGCCAGAAAAGAGCCAGCGTGGGAGATGCAGAGGCTCCAAAGGTTGATGCAGAGCCTCCAGAGGTTGACGCTAGGCTAGTTGGGTTGACATTCGGCTAGAGAGGCTGACACAAACCCTAGAGGCTGTTGCTGGGAGATTTCATGGGGCAGACTGGGGCTGATATCTGTCTTCGACTGAGAGGTACTACTGCCGAGGGAATTCTCTATTGGGTGAGCCATTTTTGGCACCCAGATTGTATTTTGAAACTGCTTAATAATAAAACTCTCAGATAGCTACACCGGTTTTCTCGCATTGGATTTTTTCAGGGACATTAGTCCAAAAATAACGATGTCACTTGTGTGCTTGTTTTTCCTTCAGTTGATGATCTATATGTGTTGAGACTGTACTTGTATTTATTTTCTGTACTTACATGGTAAATAACTTGTTAATTAACAGAACAAGTAGGAAGAAATAAATCAGAAAGTACAAGAAGGATTTCTAACAGTTAGACTTAGAAATTTCAACATGGTATCACAGGGTAGTTGTAGATCATAGGATAACTGAGGGCATCAACCGAGCAGAGCTGCAACAGCAGAAACAAGTGTCCCGAGTGACAGAAGTTGTTCCTAGCGGAAAAGCAGCAAGGAAGGGGTGACATAGTGCCTGCATCATTAGTTCGAGTCGGGAAGAAGATCAACGCAGTGGAAGAGAGGAGCAGACCTCACCTACGCAGTGTCCGGTCATCTTTTGTTAGTTAGGAAGGATTGACACACCTGGCTAGGAGGTGCGGATTTTGCTGGTGCTGGGATTGCGCAGAGCCTAGAGGCTCTAACCTTTAGTTTGCTGGGGCATAGGGGGTTGTGGGTAAGTTGCGGAGTGAATTTGGTGGGGTACTATGGTTAGAACAGTACCTAACAGCTCAAGACCAAGGAGGAGGGAGTTGCTGTTGAGGATTTCTAGCCAAGAAATCTGGATTAGTGGTGCAGCTGCACTAATGATCGGAGTGGGGACATCTCAACATTGGTAGAGGGGTTTCCAGGAGGGAAATCGAGGCTCAGAGGGAGTCACACCGAGAACTTCTAGGAGGGAAGTAGAGAGACTCAGATGAGTCGAAAGAGGAGCAGCGAAATGGCAGTGAATGGGGTAAGAGATCAGGACAGACTAGACGGAGCCTCAAACTTCGTAGTTTGGAAGGCCAGGATCTTGTCCGTTCTAGACAGGAATCGTCTCAAACACTTCGCCTTAAACACGATAGCGATCCCAATTGACCCGATTGAGAACAAAAAGTACGAGGCGGCAATGGCGAGGGCCAAGAGCATCATCCTTGACTGGGTCAAGGACCATGTAGTACCACATATTGCCGGAAAGGACAAGACAAATGCGATGTGGGAGGCCCTGATGAAATTGTATCAGCATACTTCCGTGCAGAGGAATATGCTACTAGAAAATAAGCTGTGGTCATACCAAATGCAGAAGGTTGAACAGATAGACACCTTCCTTGGTTGATTGAAGGAGATCCGGGATCAACAGACTTCCATAGGGGCCATACCGAATGAGGAGATGTTGGTGAGGACCACATTGAACGCAATCTCATAGGATTGGGAGGTATTTGATTAGAGCATACTAGGCAAGTCGACCCTTCCAGATTGGGAGGAACTGTGGGCGGCTCTTCGTCAAGAAGAGATCAGAAGGCCAACCAAGGCGGGAAGCAGCGGGAAGGGGGTGAGAATCAAGAAGGAGGAAGAGGAGAATGTTGCCCTAGCATCTGAGGGAAAGCAGGAGAAATAAAAGAAGGACCTCTCCAAGGTCAAATGATTTCACTGTGGGGAACTAGGTCACTATGCGAGCCAGTGTCTAAGGAAGAAGAGCAAGGGATAGGCTTCTGAGACCAACGCTTTGCCAGCAAGGGTGGAAAAAGAAGTGGAGATAGATGATGACGGTGCCATGAGTGCTCATGCACCTCGAGAGAAGAGGTGGGGAGACATCGAGCTGTAGTCAGGTAGACTACAGGCGATGAGGGGCAGGATCCTTGAGGTACCCAACCTCTTGGATTATACCATTCCTACAAGAGCCCCAAATAGGAGTAGCAGGATTGGCGGATGTCGGTAGAGACGGATGTGGATAGAGTGACACAGAGGGCTACAGTGCAGTATTCCCAGGATAGCGTGAGACAGTAGTGCGAGAGGCATAGAGTTGTTGCAGCAATGCAGAGGTCAGAGAGGGAGCACTTGTCAGCGATAAAGGGAGCTTCAGCATCAGGAGTGTTTCTAGCTTGATAGAGATGTCAGAGTTGGGAGATCAGTTACTTACTTCTCAGTAATTGAGTTGCAATGCAGTAGTTAGCAGTGGCAGTGCTATGAGCAGCATGATGAGAGGGGATGTAGTGCTGATGTAGCAGTGGCAGTGGCAGGGCCATGGGCAGCAGCACGGATGCAGAAGGAGCTGTCGTATGGATGCAGCAGTGGCAGTCGTATGATGCAGTAGTGTAGAGGATGTTGGGCAGCAGGCCTAGCATCAGCATAGGGACCAATGTCGGATGATCAGGGTGATACTTAGTGAGGAGTATTACTAGAGCACAGTCCTCGCTAAGAGGGAGTGTTGATTTGGGGTAGCATTGGATGTGCTCTAGCATTGAAAATTGGTGGAGAGGCTAATGAACATGAGATCTCCAAGACTTAGAAATGGTTTGGGCAGAATCTAACCAACTTGGGAGATATTAAAATAATTAATATTTTTAATGGAGTCCCTAAGTCTAAATGTAGGGAAAATAAAATATTAATGTGAATTAATATAAAATTGAGTTAGAATGGTCCAAAAGTCATGGATCAAGCCAGATCTAATCTTAGCCGTTGATTAGGAACTTAATCTCGACCGTTGAATTGTCAACGAGAAAAGTATAAGAAGAGGCTTGAGGGTCAGTTGGAGAACACACTGAGTTGATCAAGAATTCGATTTTCTAGGGCAAAGCTTGTTGAGGAAATCGAAGGAGTGATCTGAGTTGTAGTTGAGGGGCAGTGAATATAGATGTAGAGAGGCAGAGAGGGTATCGGGAGCATTAGCGCAGAAGCCGGGAGAGGGTTGACGTAGAGCCAGCTAGAGGCCACGTAGAGGCAGCCAAGAGCTGCGTAGTGCCAGAAACAGCTAGCATGGGAGATGTAGAGGCTCCAAAGGCTGATGCAGAGCCTCCAAAGGCTGACGCTAGGCTAGTTGAGCTGACGCTAGGCCAGAGAGGCTGACACAAACCCTAGAGGCTGACGTTGGGAGATTTCATGGGCCAGATTGGCACTGATATCTGTCTCCGACTGGGAGGTACTACTACCGAGGGCATTCTCTGTTGGGTGAGCCATTTCTGGCGCCCAGATTGCATTCTGAAATTGCTTAATAATAAAACAATTAGATAGCTGCACTGGTTTTCCCACATTGGGTTTCTCTGGGGACATTAGTCCAAAAATAACTGTCACTTGTGTGCTTGTTTTTCCTTCAGTTGATGATCTGTATGTGTTGGGACTGTACTTGTATTTATTTTTAGTATTTACATGGTAAATAACTTGTTAATTAACAAAACAAGTAGGAATAAATAAATCAGAAATTACAGGAAGGATTTCTAACAGTGAGACTTAGAAATTCCAGCATTTCATGCGAAATCATATTTAGGTCACCCAGGTTACTAGAAGATACTCATGGCGGTGAAGAGATATTACTATTGGCTGAATCTGAAGAAGGATGTAGCAGAGTTTGTGGCGAGATGTTTCGATTGTCAGCGAGTGAAGGCAAAGTGTAAACATCTAGGTGGACTGCTACAGCCGATCGCGATTTCAGAGTGGAAATGGGAGGCCATTTCCATGGATTTCATCACAGGGTTGCCAAAGATAGTGAAACAACATGATTCCATCATGGTCATTGTGGACAGGTTAATAAAGGTTGCACACTTTGTTCTAGTAAAGTCTATATTCTCAGTTAGTGATGTGACACAGGTATTCATCAGAGATGTGGTTAGACTACATGGTTTTCCGAAGAAGATTGTGTCATAGAGGGATGTGAAGTTCACTTCCAAGTTTTGGAAGGAGTTATTTGCAGGTTTGGGCACAGAGTTGGCCTTCAACACAACTTATCGTTGGCAGACAGATGGGTAGACATAGAGGGTCAACAGGATATTAGAGGACATGTTGAGGATGTATGTGATGCATTAGCAGAGGAAGTGGGAATAGTATCTCCCTTTGGTAGAATCCGCATACAACGGCTATCAGGAATCACTGAGGATGAGTCCTTTTGAGGCATTATATGGGCGAAGTTGTAACACTCCCATTAGTTGGAGTGATTCGGTTAGTAGAGTATTGATTGTACCAGATATCTTGGTAGACATGGAACAGGAGATGCAGGTGATCAGGAAGAATCTCAAGGTAGCACAGGATAGTCAGAAGAGTTATGCAAACAGGAACAGGTTGTTCAAGGAGTTCCAGGTTGGTGAATAGGTGTACTTGCGCATCAAACTGAAGAAGAGCTCCTTGCGGATTGGCTCATGTGCCAAGATGGCACCACAGTTTTGTCGACCCTTCAGTGTTATTAAGCAGATTGGGCCAGTAACCTATCGACTTGCACTGCCTCTGATAGTGAAAGTCCACGATGTTTTCCATGTCTCATTGCTTAAGAAGTATGTTAAAGATGTTGATCATGTAATTGACTTGTTTGTATTGCAGGTGGAACCAGATGGAGAATTCCAACCAGAGCCTCAGTTTATATTGCAGAAAAAGGTGGTCATGCTTCGGAACTGAGCAATTGAGCAAGTTAAAGTGCAATGAAAGCACTTTGGGCTCGATGAAGGTACATGGGAGATAGCAGATTAGATGCGGGCCATGTATCCTTCCTTGTTTGACGGTTGAGGCAAAGCAGCTTTGATATGGTGGTTTGGTGATTGCTTATGGTGGTTTAGTATTTTCTTATGTTGGTTTAGTATATGCTTTATGATGAGTTATATATGCTTTATGATAGTTGATATATGCTATATGATGTTTTTATATATATGCTTAGATATGATGTTAGTAAATGTTTGATATATGATTTGGCATATGTTTTGGTATCTATATTTTGATGATGTTGCTATATGTACACTCGTGTATGGATGTAAATATCGTAATGAGCTATGTTATAAAGCTCCACTATGCGGTATGGGTGTCATGTTATTATGCTATCATGTGGTTATGTTATCATGATGTTATGATGTCATGTGGATTTGCACTCAGCAGGATGATCATTGTAAATACCATAATGAGTTGTGATATAAAGCTCCACTATGCAGTATGTTGTCGTGTTGTCATGATGTTCTTTTCTCTTGAGTGGATCTTTCATTGTAAATACTGCATTGAACTGTGTTATAAAGCTCCATGAGCAATATGTTTTCCTTTAGCAGGTTGTCGAGGTATATGTGTGATTGAACACCAAGGATGGTGCCCCCAAGGGGGAGGGTTCTGTAACAACCCTAGTGAAAATTCCATGTAATAAACTTAAAAACAATAACCATGGATGATTGGGACACTTATTCCAAGTTGAATGTTGGGCAAGACATCCTAGGGGGTGTTCATTTGGTTGTTTATGGTTAAGGAAATTGACAAATGCGATGGCTAAGGCATTAAAAAACATTTTGGCACAATTATTTATGAAAATAATGGAAATTAGGAGAAAAGGAAGGTGAAAGGTCAAAGGTTGCATGGGAGGAGGAAGATGAAGGAAAATAATGGAAAATGAAAAAAATAGAGGCCTTATTCATAAAAAGGCTTCCGAGGATTAGTTGGTAATCTTTTGTCAATTTAGCTTTGGAGCTCTCTCATTATTTTCTCTCTCTCTCTCATACTCTTGGATACTGAGTTTTCTTGGAGCACTCTTGGAGGGTGTGGCATACTTGGATTTTTGGAGCAAGAAGGCGAAGGAAGAACTAGAAAGCGCAAGGCGACATTGACATCAGCAACTACGTCAGATTTTCTTGCAGGTACCGAGTTGCATGTATAATTTCTTCACTAGTTTTGACATGCATGGCATATGCATGTGGTTTCTTGGTTGTGATCTATCATTACCATGGAGGATTGCCTGAATCAATAATGGATTGCCTAGCCTTGCCATTTCCTGGATAGCCATGGTGATTGTGGGTTTACTTTCATTGTTTTGTTTTGGTTGGTTCTCATGTTTCCTTAGCTCGGGTTAAGTTATTAGTTCTAGAAGCCTTGGTTGAACAAATGCTCTGGAAGCCCTATAACAACTTGGGTTAAGTTACTAGTCCTGGAAGCCTTGATTGGACAAATGATCTGGAAGCTCTGTATAAGTCGTGGGTTGAGTTACTAGCTTTGGAAGCCTTGGTTGGACAAACACTTTGGAAGCCCTGGAAGGCTTGGATGGAGAACAATTTGTTGAAGATTTTAGTGATGTACGACCATGAGGTGGAATTACTATTTGATGGGTTGAGGTGGATGGCCTCTGGAACCCTAGATGAGTTTTGATTGATGTGTTCTATGAGATCCCACATTCATGCTTGGAATATGGCACGGGGGTGAATGGCTGAAGAGAGATTTGGCTCAACCATTCTACGGTTGGGTGGAACGTGGTAGTCCCATCTTCGGCTGGTTCATTGCATTCATTAATGAAAAATCCTTTCCCTTCATTTTCATGTGTAAAGGTACTGATGTATTTATGGATTTGATGGCTGATATGTTTATTGTATTTTTGTTCCTGTTATGTTGGTTATATGCACATTTTATGACAGCAGCTATGTATGGCTCTCAGCATGTTTTTACTTGTATGTGAATGGAGTCTGGACAATGTGCCTATGACCTAATAGATGATAATGCAACAAATGGCATGAGGGAGCAATGTTTCATAGTGATTCTCAGATAAGTATGAGATCCCTACACTTAACTCTATTATTTACACATGTAGATTACATGTAGAAGATATGTTTGACGAAATTCCTGTCATGGCTAGTAGGGATCCAGTCAAAGTCTTGAACACGTATTTGCTTTAATACTTTCATTTCCATGTTACTTTACTGATTTGAAGAGATGGATTAGTTCTGGGCAGTTACCTTGGCTCTGAGCCTGAAAAAGTGGCTTAAATCTCGGGATCGCTAGCACATCACTGACAATTTTGGTCCACAGTTGGTGGTAGGTAAGCCTGTGAGAGAAACTTTAGGTTTCTGGTCGCTCCCTTGCCCGTAGCATGAGAGAAACTATGGCCCAAGAGTCCTAAAACAATAGTGGGACCCAAGGACAGGCTGTTTGAGTGGCTGACTTGTCTTCTGAGGGTTTTGTTGATGATGTTGGATGTCTGTATGGTGTGTTTCTGTCGGTTCCACTTCCTTAATGTGACATAGGAGGTCGAATCATATCATAGTGGCCTCTCATCGCATGTTTACCCTGACTGGCCTGTTGCTTGGGTAGATGTGGGAGGAGGGTGTTACAGCACAACAACTGCACGCTGAGATAGATGAGATATGCACTTCCATCATGGTTGAGTAGAGGAAGTGCCTGCAACTGGAGGACTTGGGGCTGGGCTTGCTACAAGTGGATCTGCATTCAACTGAACATTATATTCAACAACAACTTCAGCTAATGCCTCTGTCTGTAAATCCAAATCAATACCAAAATCCTTGTCAGAATCAAAATCCGCTGGATGACTCCACTACCCAACCTGATGCTGGATCAATATATTCCAACAGAATGGGATCTATATCAGGTCTTTTGTTTAGCAATTGGTTGTGTTTTAGTCAAGGGTTGTATTGGACATAGGCTAGATCATTTAACTGTTTTTGTTCCAAACAATTTCTTTTCTTCGTGTGAATCCTCTCAAAGACAGACCGATTGCACTCACACCCTGTAGCACTGCATGTTTTACTCAAAATATGGATTACAAACTTCTGCAATTGAGGACAATGGCTAACAAATGCCTCCCACCATTGTGTTGCAAAAAACATAGTTGTGTAATGAGTTAGCTCAACAAATTATATCCGACTTTCTAATTATAAACAATTAAAAATTAAGAATTTTAAAATTGAAATTGTTTGTTTACCTGACCCATCTGCTTCCCTTGCAATTCTTGCTAGGTTTTTGCCAAAGGTACATGTGGCTCTGCTAAAACAAGTGATCTGTCAATGTATCTCCAGTTGATCACTCTCCTTATGGATCATGTGGCAAATGCTGTCAGTCAATCCATATCTAACCTCCACATTCAAAGATTCTGCCTCCAGAGCTTTATAATGATACCTTGGGTTTAGAAAAAACTTGGCTGCATGTATATGACAATGGAGTTGATTGTTCCATCTTTCATTAATGATTGCCCAAATGGGCCCATACTCAGCCACTCTATCCTTGTATATTTCCTTTATTTTCTCCTTTGCTTGATCCATAGCCTCATAAATGAAGCCCATAGCCAATCTTTCCCCATCCACCAACCGCAACACCTTAACCAGTGGCTCAGCAACCTTCACAATCTCTATTGTCTTTTTGCAAATTATTTCTTCATTAACTTTCTTTTTCACATCTTTTCCATCTTGTTTGTGAGACCATTAGCATTCATTCCATTCATCACTGGAAAACAACCTTTGCAAGTTTCTATGTTGGGAAAGCATAGATTTCAATGTCAAAAAATGAGTTGCAAATATAGTGATGGCATGCCTAATAATATCCCCGCCTCCTGTGTGTTCCTCATCAGACTCGAAATCAATGAGTGATTGTAGATATATTTTGTTATGCTTTTGGCATGCTCTATAGTCTTCTTGACCCAATCTATTTTGCCAATATCCTCAAGCATGAGGTGTATGCAATGTGAAACACATGGGGTCCAAGAGATGGTTTTGTGTTTTTCCTCTAACATTTTACTAGCAAGAACATAGTTAGAGGGATTATCTGTGATGATTTGAACAACATTAGCCACCCCCACCTCTTCAACAATCTCATCCAAAATCTAAAACAACAGGTGTGCATATTTCACCCTATCAGATGCATCAACTGATTTTAGAAACATGGTTCCCTCTGGGAAAAAGTTAAGAAAGTTTATGATGGTACGGTTCCTTTGATCAGTCCATCCATCTAACATGATGGTACATCTTGTTTTTTCCCATGAGCTTTTGAAATCTTTCAAATATTCATCAATGGAGGAAACTTCTTTTCGCAAAAGAGATCCCCTTAACTCATGCATAGTAGGGCCTTTGAAGCCCTTTCCAGCTACACATATGGCATCAAAAATAGGTTCATAATATGGTGAACGAGAAGCATTGAAGGGGTTATCAGAATCATACCACCATCTAGCTTTGTGATCACGGGCAGTGTCTTTCAATTGTTTCTTCCAATGGTCATCTAAAGCGGGCTGCATATGACTTCTACTAGCTTGAGGATCATGTGCATCTGATGGAGAGGAGGGTGTGAAATAACTTTTGATATCACCCCTCTTTTTCATTTTACCCCTACCCTTTTCTTGCATAGACTCCAAAGAGGAGGAACATAGCGAAAGGGGTTGGATGCATTAGTGCAAGGGATAGATGAAGAGCCCCCATAATCAAAATTGGGGTTGTTAGCGATCATTTGCTGTATACTCCTCTTCCTCCCAATTTCAACCTATATTTTTTTGCTTAGTTTTTTCTTGCTCAAACTTGTCAAATTTATTTAGCAGCTCCTTCCTAATCTCCCAATTTGTTTTGGTGGTGCTTCACATGGAGTAATTTGGCCTCTAATACCAGCCAAGTGTTGTTTCAGCCTATGAATGCCCCCTCCACCCTCCTTAATTTTTCTAGGACAAAATTTGCAATGCATTTGGTTATCAATCATTTCAGCATATGCACAAGCAACATCTTTCACTCTAGGAGACATTTTTGGACTTGGAAATGAAAGGAAAGAAGTTTGAAAATGAAAACAAAAAAAATAGCATTGCTTCAATGTTCATTTCTTTTACAAAAAAAGACTCTCTTCAATTTTCAGATTTGCACAAAAAAACAAGCAAAAACAGATTTTAGAAGTGAAAAAAATATCTCTAGGCACAAACCGCCTCCTTAATGTTTCTCCAATGGCTGCCCAAAAAGCTCCTCATTGTTGCTCCAATGATTGCATAAGACTCCTCATAGCTGCTCCAAAAAAAACTCCACAAATCTTCACAAACTCCTCACAAATTCTCACACAAATGCAATGAGATAACTGTCAGGGGGTTGTTAGCGATCATTTGTTGTATACTCCTCTTCCTCCCAATTTCAACCTATATTTTTTTGCTTAGTTTTTTCTTGCTCAAACTTGTCAAATTTATTTAGCAACTCCTTCCTAATCTCCCAATTTGTTTTGGTGGTGCTTCACATGGAGTAATTTGGCCTCTAATACCAGCCAAGTGTTGTTTCAGCCTATGAATGCCCCCTCCACCCTCCTTAATTTTTCTAGGACAAAATTTGCAATGCATTTGGTTATCAATCATTTCAGCATATGCACAAGCAACATCTTTCACTCTAGGAGACATTTTTGGACTTGGAAATGAAAGGAAAGAAGTTTGAAAATGAAAACAAAAAAAATAGCATTGCTTCAATGTTCATTTCTTTTACAAAAAAAGACTCTCTTCAATTTCCAGATTTGCACAAAAAAACAAGCAAAAACAGATTTTAGAAGTGAAAAAAATATCTCTAGGCACAAACCGCCTCCTTAATGTTTCTCCAATGGCTGCCCAAAAAGCTCCTCATTGTTGCTCCAATGATTGCATAAGACTCCTCATAGCTGCTCCAAAAAAAACTCCACAAATCTTCACAAACTCCTCACAAATTCTCACACAAATGCAATGAGATAACTGTCAGGGGGTTGGGTAGCTTTTATAGGCTTGGGAGAGGTAAATGGACATAAAAAAAACCTAAAACCCAATTAGAATGTAGTGAGAGGTCCATTCCCCCCTCGAAAAGTTAGGCTGGGCGTGCATGGCCGTAACTGGCTGAATTGACTGGTCTAGCTCGGGCTCGGCCGAGCCAGCCGGTTTGATACCGAATCGGCTGAGTAGGTGACTGGCTCTGCCAGTTCGGTAACAAACAAGTCGCCAGCTCGTTTTCTCTATCGAGTTGGACTGATCGAGGGTCTGGCTCGGTTGGTTCGGCTGACTCGTGTGAAAACTTTTGAATCGAACAAGTTAGAAATCCCACTGCAATAAACTGATTTGCATTACCTACTTGTGTTCTTAATTAACAAGTTTTTTCTAGAAATATTCGGAAAATATTAATGCAAATACATTGCATCCTATACCAATATACAGATCAAGCACTGAAAAACAAATGAGACAAACACACAAAGGATACACTTAATTTTGGACTAAACATCCCTGGAAAAACCCAATGCAGGAAAATCGGTGTAGCAGCTCTGAGGGTTTTCTATTATTAAGCAGAAGTTTTGAATACAAATCCTAGTTGCCCTCCTGGCAAACCAGTGACATAGAAATACAATGGCGGAGAACCTGAGTTTTACCTCACTTCACTCGGCAGAATCTGGTTGATCCGGCAACAAAACTAGCTGGCCCCGGCTACAACTGCGCTGCCCCTTCTTAGTAACTGCGTGGGCCTGTGTGGAGCGCCCTGAGGTTTTGCATCGACTTTGCTGTCCACTGCGTCAGCTTTCCTAGCTGCTTTGGTAATTTCTAACATTTTTGGCTCTCTTCATGGAAGGCAACTTTCTCCCTCTGCACTGGCCCTTCTGGCTCTGCGTCAAGGCTGCGTGGGCCCAAACTTGCCCAACTTCATCTCTCCTGGCTACTGCACTGCCTCCACAAGCTTCTCTCTGCCTCTTTGTCTGTATTCTCGAACTCTCACTACCCCTCAGCTGCAAGATCTCCTTAATAAATTTCCCTCTTGAGAACTTCTCACCTCAGAAAATCGATTTCCTCAATGTCTCTGTGTGTCTTCTCCAACTGACCCCAAGCCTTCCTTTATACTTTTCCTATTGAGAAATCAACGTTCGTGGTTTAATCTCTAATCAACTTCTAAGATTAAATTAGACTTGATCTTCATTTCTTAGAAGCTTCTCACCCATATTTTCATTAATACCTATTAATATTTTAATTTTCCTAAGTTTAGACTTAGGAATCCCATTAAAAATATTAATTATTTTAATAAAATACAATTCGGGTAGAATTTGACCAAACGATTTCTGGGTCTTGGAGATCTCATTTGTTCTAGCCCCTCTACAAAATTTAGGAGCTAGAGCACATCTGATGCTACCCAAAAAATCAACACTCCCTCTTAGCGAGGAATGTGCTCTAGCAATACCTCCCAGTAGAAGTATCACACTAATCCATGACATCGGTCCTCTACGCTGCTGATGCTCGGCCTGCTGCCCTTCATCCACTGCACTCCTGCAATCTGTACTGCTGCCGATGACACTACCACTGTCATTGCTGTATATATACTGCAACTCCCTCTCAATATGCTGCATCATGCTGCCCATAGGACTGCCACTACCAACTGTTGCACTGCGACTCAGTTTTTGAGAAGTAAGCAACTGAAAAAGCCACCCTAAATGTTGACATGTTGGTCAATCTGGATGCCCTTGGATGCTGAAGCTACCTCTGCTGCTAATCTGTGCTGACCCTCTGATGTTACTGCACTATTGTTGTATCTGCTCTGTGCCTCCCGCATTGCTACAACACTCCACTGTGTTGCTTCAGACTTTGGCACTCTAGCTCTACCACTATTGCTACATCATCACTTGCACCAACTGACTCCCGTCATTCTGCTACTGTCATTAAGGGCTCCCATAGCCGTATGTGATCCAACATTTTGGGCACCTCAAGGATCCTACCCTTGTGTAGTCCTCCCGACTACAACTCAATATCGCCCCACCTCTTCTCTAGAGGTGCATGAGCACTCATGGCGCAATCATCATCGTTGTCCTCTCCGCCAGTTTTCGCTGGAGCAGCGTTTGGGTCAGACTTCTCTTCTTTGCCCTTCTTTTGAGGGCACTGTGTTGCGAAATGACCCATTTCTCCACATCTAAAGCATTTGACTTTGGATATGTCCTTTTTCTTCCTCTTCTACTTCCCTTGTTGTCTCCCTGAAGCGAGAACTGCATCCTCCTCTTCCTCCTTCTTGACTTTGATCCCTTTGTTGCTGCTTCTCGCCTTGGTCAACCGTCTGATCTCTTCCTGTCGAAGAGTTGGCCACATCTCCTCCCAACTGGGAAGAGAAGCCCTACCCAAGATGCTTTGGACAAAGGTTTCCCAATCTTCAGTGACTGCATTCAGGGTAGTCTTGACCATAAATTCAGGATTTGGTGTAGCCCCTACGAAAGTTAGCTGGTCACAGATCCCTTCCAACCTGAGAAGGAAGGGATCGATTTCTTCTCCCTTCTGCATCTACAACTGTCTTAGCTGACTCTTAAGAAACATCTTCTGCTAAACGAAAGTTCCCTTGTACAATGTGGTCAAGGCCTCGCACATTTCCCTTGCTGTGTCTTTCTCAGCAATATGTGGTATGACATGATCTTTGACCTCGTCCAAGATCATGCACTTTGCTTTAGCCTGAGCCTCGTCGTACTTCTTGAGAGGATCAACATCAACTGGAATAGTAACTGTCTTCAAGGCATAATCCTTGATGCGATTTTTATCCAAAACTGCTAGGATCCTGGACTTCTAGATGACGAAGTTGGATGCTCCATCCAACCTGTCTTGATCCCTCAGTCTGTTAACTGCCATCTCTGCTCAAATGAATGTCAAACTAGTTCTCTTCTCCCTCTTTTGCTGCTGCCCTTACAAAACTCAGATCTGGATTTCTTTGGCGCTAGAAATCCTTTAAGGAACAAGCTCTCTTTGAATTTCGATTTCCTTCACGAAAATTCTTTTGCCAGCGACGGTCGAACCACCCCTCTCTGATCTCTCTTTGTTGTTGCTCAGCACTGGATCTAGATTTCTTGGCAAGAAATCTTCTTAGGAATTGATTCCCTCTACTTTTATTCTGCCCCACTAGGTACTATTCTGCACCAACATAATCAGCGCCCCTCCAACAACTCCAGATGAAGTCTGTGCTGCACCTCTAGCCTCGACAATCGAAAAAACGAGATTCAAGAGTCTCTGCATTGGCCCAGTAATCACTGCACTACCCTCTACAGCAAAAATGTCATCAATCAGGCTGACGCAGGCTCTACGTGAGCCTCCCTTGGTGACTTCGTCACCCCTCATCTGCTCTCTCGGCTAGAAACTGCACTGTTTCTCGGGACAACTGTCTTTAACACAAATTTTCCTCTGTCCTTTTGCCGATGGCTTCAGTCCTCCTTGATTTGCAATCGCTCTGATACCATGTGAAAATTTCTGAATCAAACAAGTCAGAAATCCTACTACAATAAACTGATTTGCATTACCTACTTGTGTTCTTCATTTACCAAGTTATTTTCAGAAATATTTGGAAAATATTAATGTAAATACACTGCAACCTACACCAATATACAGATCAAGTACTGAAAAATAAATGAGACAAACACACAAAGGACACTTATTTTTGGACTAAACGTCCCTGGAAAAACCCAATGTGGGAAAACCGGTGTAGCAACTCTGAGGGTTTTTTATTATTATGCAGAAGTTCTGAATACAAATGTTGGTTGCCCTCTCGACAAACCAGTAATAGAGAAATACAATGGTGGGGAACCTGAGTGAGTTTTACCTCACTTCTCCCAACAAAATCTGGCTGATCCAGCAGCAAAATTGGCTGGCCCTGGCTACAACTACGCTGCCCCTTCATAGTAACTGCATGGGCCTACATGGAGCTCTCTAAGGCTCTTCGCTAGCTCTTTTGCCCACTGTGTCAGCTTTCCTGGCTGTTTCGGCAGTTTCGGCTCTTTGCGTGGAAGGCAAGTTTCTCCCTCTGTGCTGGGCCTTCTGGATCTGTGTCAAGGTTGTGTGGGTCCAGGCTGACCCATTGTCAGCTCTCTTGGCTACTGCACTGCCTCCACAAGCTTCTCTCCACCTCTCTATTTGTATTCCCCAACTATCACTGCCCCTCAGCTACAAGATCTCCCCAATCAATTTCCCTCCTGAGAACTTCTCACTTCAGAAAATCGATTTTTTCAATCTCTTTGTGTGTCTTCTCCAACTGACCCCAAGCCTTCCTTTATACTTTTCCTATTGTGAAATCAACGACCATGATCTAATCTCTAATCAACGGCTAAGATTAAATTAGACTTGATCCTTGTCTCTTAGAAGCTTCTCACCCATATTTTCATTAATACCTATTAATATTTTAATTTTCCTAAGTTTAGACTTAGGAACCCCATTAAAAATATTAATTATTTTAATAAAATACAATCCGTGTGGAATTTCATCAGACGAATTTTGGGTCTTGGAGATCTCATGTGTTCGAACCCCTCCACAAAATTTTGGAGCAAGAGCACATCCGATGCTACCCAAAAATCAACAATTCGGAGACGGCTTGGACGTTTTTTAAAACACTCGTTGCAAGACGATATGATTCTTGGAGTGATAAATAAAATTGTCAAATCGAAAATGGATCTGACCATCCTAGATTAATCCTCTGTGAAATCTTCTGGTCATTGGAAATTTGCAATGAATTGTTATCATCAGACTGGATTCTGCGAACTACAGTATTCTTTGGAACATAAATTTGTTGTTTTCTTTTTGAGTGATAGTGGTACGTAGATTGATTGAAAAATCTGCTCTTGTGATTCAGAGGTCGGTAAATAGTTCTTCTGGTTGGACTTTCCTTTATCATTTTGGCAGTTTCCTGATTTACTTCAGGTATTGATGTTGTTGAATTGGTTACAAAATCTTCACTTGGAATTTCCATCGTCTGAACTGCACCATCTGAATATGTTTCTCCTTCAATTGGTTTGTCATTTTCTTGAGTTGTGATATTGATTGGATCGGTGTTCGTATCTTTTTCTTCAACATGGTCTGAGCACTTTGACACTTCTTACGTGATAAATTCTTCTAATTTGTTGTTTAATGATTTCTTATCATTCTTAAGTTTCTTAATTTGAGTAAGTAGATTTTGATTGTGGTTTCTCAAATGTAAGCGTTCTTTGGTTTCTGATTCATCAACCTTATTTTCAATATTTTGACTTTTAAGCTTTTCATCTTTTAGATCTCTGATTTGTTCTAATAACTTTTGATTCAAGTCTCTTAAGTGCATATTTTCTTCTTCCTTCTCTGATAAAATCTCGTTGAATTTCTTCTCGACAAATTTTTTTCTTCTAATTTTTTCTTTATTTCCTTGGACTTCTTAACTTTCGCAAGTAATTTTTGGCTATGGTCCTTGAACACAAAATTTTGTCATCCTTTTGTATCAATTTTTGTTCTAGTTTTGAAAGTTTTTCCTCTCATTTTATCATTTGAATCAATACATTATCTTGACATACTTCCGCATTAAATAATTTTCCACATGTTGGACAACATAATTCGCGATTTTTATGAATCCATGGATATTCAATGCATATTATACAAAAACATACATTTAATCCAAAATAATGATTGTTGTGTGGAGCTCATATATATATATATATATATATATATTAGCTTTTTTCGTTTTTTTTTTTAATTTTTTAATTTTTTCTAATGATTTATATTTCTTTTCCCCCTTTTTTTATTAATCTTTTTTTTTGGCTTTAATTTTAAATTGTACTTGAACTTTATTTATATTTTTTTTGTTGATTTAAAACTAGTCGCCCTCTCACTTATAACTAGAATCCACTTCATTTTACTTGAGTCCACTTACTTTTTCTTTTATCATCCACATCTCTATTTATAAATATAATTTCCCCTATATAAAATATTCAAGAGGAAATCTTCTTAATTACTTAAGGTGGATACTCTAATTAAAAGATAACCCTTTTATAACATTAATTTAATACTAATTGTGGTCACGAATCTTGGAACGGTGGTCCCCCAACTTGGAATTATAACCTCAAATTATTGATACTAAATAATTTGTTTCCAATAAGTCGAAGATGTATGTTTGCACCAATGCAAATAAAGATATGTATGGTCGTTTGGTTAATCGGATTTGTATGGTGGTGATAAAATAAATGAAATAAAATCAGCACTCAAAGGGTGGCTTGACCAGAACTGATGACAGGCGGAATATTGTACAGTGGATCGGGGTGGGCCAGCACCAAGTGTTAATAAATTATAATGAGAGGCTATGGCTATAGCGACAACCATTCGCTGTTGGATGACAAGGGGTGGAAGAAGAGAACCATTGAGGTGTTGGCTGGAAGAGAGAGTGAGTGGATGGCAAAGGGATGAATAGATCAACAGACTGTTAGCAACGCCAAAATCTATTAGCGGACGGTTTAGAGCATTTTATGTCTGGTTGATGGTGGTGAGTGTGCAATGTCTATTTGTGGCTTTGGTGCCAGTGATTGTCAATATGTAGTAGGGTGATTTGGATGGTTGCAGGTGGCGGTTGATTTGCTATGGTAGCGGGTTAACGGTCGCAGTTCGGATGGCTATGTAAGCCGGTGAGTAGACCTCTTTTATATAATATTCAATATTAATCACACTGCGAACCGTCGGGATGTGCCTATGTTATTTTGTTTTTTATTATTTATTTATTTTTTAAATATTATTTTATTTATTTTAATAATTTTTTTATAGTTATTTTTTATATATATAATTTTTTAATTTAATTTTTTATTCTTTATTTTATTTTATTTTTATTATATATATATATATATATATTTTTAATAATATATATATATATATATATATATATATATATATATATATATATAGTTTTAATAATATATATAATATATATATATATATATATATATATATATAATATATTTTTAATATCCCGATGTTAACCCTGGAGAACCTCCAAAAGTTTCTTGTGGCTAAAAGCTTGAATTCCAATAGCAACGAATGAAGGGTTGATGGCCAAAGGCTTGGTGATCAGCGAACATGGCTCTGATACCAATACGAACAAGGTTCGTACATGCAACTAAGTAAGCTTCAAAATACTTTGAAGACAAAGACATCCATTGTAGGATAGTGATTTTATATTGTATAATGTGTAAAAGAATTAATGTTATATGAGATCATTACAAATGAGAATGAGGGCCTGCTTATATAACCTAGGTAGGTGCCTTTTCATGAATGGTCATGTCTCTGAGACATGCCTCTTCATTACTAACTAACTAGCTATTAGTTAATTAATTATTATTTACTATTATTATATTTTTATATGAACTATATTAATAACATTTCATACCTGTACCCATTTCCTTGTATCATGCAACTTAGGTAGAAAGTGATTTTTTTTCATGTGTTGCATGGTAATTCACTTCATCATTTCATTTGTTGACGTTGGATGATCATGTCTCATATCTGTGAGGGGTCTTGGGTAATAATCTTCTTGGAACATTGCTTCTTTATATCAAAATCTGAAAATAGTCTAGGAAATGTCCATATTATCTCTTGCAGAGTTGTGAATATTCTGTATTTTTCTTGTAGGGTTTTATGGTGATGTCATTTGATGTGAATTCACAAATGAAGGAATTGCATTGTTATAGCGGTAACATGCAATAATATAATGAGTCATTAATACTCGAGTCACTTTATATGTTAAATATATGATTGGTGTAACATTGAGGTGTTAAGGTTAATGGTTAGGTTGTTAAATGAACAACTTAAGGTGTGATATAATAATGCTATGAGGGATTATTAAAGTGTGTGAGAGATGTATTGCTCTAGAATTCATAATAACGACTTTAATTTCTTTTCTCTCCACCAATATATGTGTAAATGTGCCTCTTAAAATCGCACATTGCATCAGAGAAATAGATGTTAATAAGAGCCTAAGAAGACTTGGGTTGCGAATTCTTGGATATTGTGCATGGATTTGAAGAGTCAAGAGAGGTTCAAATCCTACAATCAAAGACATATAAGAAAATTAGATAAACTTGTTTTGTTAATGCCCATGGTTCATCAAGGTAAGGTCAATGAAACTAGAGAATACAAGTAGTCAACATCAGACCATGGTGTTGAATATAAGGCATGTTCTTGATGTATTTGTCAAAAGAAAAATATAAGGCATGTTCATTTTGACCTTGTCAAAAGAAAAGTTGAATTTTGAATTTTTCCTTTTGGCTCCACAAGAAGTCCAAGCTAGCCCTCTAGTAATCAAGTCAGCTCAGCCCTCAATGGCACCCATTCCGTCTATTGGATCACTATATATGTGAGGCATTCGACCTCTTCTCAAGGACTAATTTGGTTCTTATCATCAAGACATAATTTCTTTTGTCTAGCCATACAAAGAAGTCTAAGGAGTAGGACAAAGAGATCAAGGAATAGGACAAAGAGTCTAAGTAGCAGGATGAATCTCTGTGTTGGGATGAATCATTGTTCTAGGGTGTATTTCTTTGTAGTATCTTTTGTGAAAATTCCTAAACCTGGAATCCCTACTGCAACAAATTGATGTTACTTCTCCTACTTGTTTAATCCTTGCAAGTTATTGACGGGGTTCTACTGTAAATATCAAAGTAAATACAACTATAGCCTTCACTTAATTAAATTATATGCAGAAACAAGAAACTGAACATGAAAGAGATACAACACACATCTACACAGTTATTTTTGGAAAAATGTCCCTCGAAAAACCTAATGCAGGAAAACCAGTGCAGCAACTCTGAGGGTTTATTATTAAGCAGTAGTAATTTCTGAATACAACTTCTGGATGCCTTCCTGGTAATCCAGTGACAAAGAATATCACTAACAGATAGATCTGTGAGATTACCTCACACTATCACTGGAAGTCCTGCCTGATCCAGCCCTTGAATGAACAACACATGGCTGCCTCTGTGCAATGTCTACGTTAGCCTAGTGTCACACTGTCTAGGATCTACTTCACTCTTCCAGGCTGATCGATTTGCCTCTGAGGTTCAGACTTTTGCTCTCCCGGTCTCACATCCCAGCTTCTAGCTACAAAATTTGAACCCTCCAACAAATTTCAGACTCCCTCAAGGCTTCTGTGCTGCCTTTGCATCAACCTACGTTGCCTCTATGTGGCCCTGCGTAGCTCTCCGTCAGCCTCTTCTAGCTCAATGTCGCCTCTCCCGGATCTCTCTTTGCCTCCTCTGCTGAGTATTCTTGGATCAGGAGACATCTCCAACCAAAAATATCCCTGCCCCTCACTACAAAAGCTCACTTCGAATTTCTCACCGATAGCTGCTCTTCTTCAAAAATTCGATCTTCTGAACTCCCTCTCTCTCTCTCTCTGTGTGTTCTCCAAGTGCCCTTCAAGCCTCTTCTTATATCTTTCTATTGGACAACCAATGACCCAAATTAACTTTTAATCAATGGCTTAGATCATTTTGGCTCGATCATTGTATTCTTCTAGAAGTGACACACACAATTTAGAATCCAGATTAATACCCATTAATTATTTTAATTTCCTAAGTTTAGACTTAGGGTTCCATTAAAAATAATTAATTATTTTAATAAAACTGTGTCTGGGTGGAATTTACCAAAACAATTTCTGGGTATTGGAGAATGCATGTGCCTAAGTCTCCTTGCAAATTTTGAGACTTAGAGAACATCCGATGCTACCAGAAATCAACATCTTTCTATTGTTAGTCTGAATTTCTGTGGAACTAAGAGGTTGAATATCAGACCTCTGTGTTAGTTTGTGTAGCATCAAATGTGCTCTAGCCACGAAATTTGGTGGAGAGGCTAGAATGCATGAGATCTCCAATACCCATAATCGTTTATGGAAATTCCACTTAGAGATGACTTAATTAGATTATTAACCAATTTTTTAATGTTTTCTAAGCCTAAACTTAGGAAAATAGGTTAATTAATCATAATTAATTAAGTCAAGGTGAGAATTCTCTAGAAAGTCACATGGATCGATCCAAAATCGATCTAAGCCATTGATTAAGATTTAATCTTGGTCGTTGGAGTCCCAGCAGAAAGATATAAGAAGGGATCGATGTGGTGATGGAGAATACACCAAAAAACCAAAAGTTCGATTTCCTTGGCAGATCGATTTCCAGAGAGTAGCAGTAGTTGTCGGAGAGCCAAAAATCGAAGCAGAGAGTTAGGGGTAGGGACAGTGAGGCTGGAGAAAGTTTTCCAGATCCAATGAGTGCATTTGCAGAGAGGCAAAAGTACCACAGTGAGGCTAACGCAGAGGATGTGCAGAAGCATCTAGAGGGCAGTTCGATTTAGCTAGAGAAAAGCCGAGTTTCAGTGCCAGAGGTTGGGAAAGGGTTCCGGAGGTTGAAGAGAGAGTTTCTCAGCCAATGGCAGACATGATGGCTATAGGAGCAACTGATTTACGCTGAGTGTGGCAGATATTGTGCTAGGGTGACGTAGGCCAGCGCAGAGGCAGTTTAGACGACTCACATGGAGTTGCAATCTGAGCACGGATTTCCCTGTTGCGCGAGGAAAATTCCTCACTAGAATTTTGCTAGTATTTTTCTCTATAGGATTGCTAGATTCTCATCCAAATTATTGTGCTTAGAATTTCTCACTGTTGCATAATAATAAAACCCTAATTTGCTGCACCAGTGTTCCCATGTTGGGTTTTTTCGGGGGCAATTGTCCAAAAATAACGATGTCATTTTTATTGTGTGTATGCTAGTATTTTCTCAGTTCCCAACACTATCATTTCCGTTGTTTTATTTTGTGAAGGTTGTAGTGTGATTTATTTGATATTTGCCATAGCAGATAAATTGTTAAAATAATTAACATATAGAAAAATAAATTCCAGTCGCTGCAATAGGATTTCAATTTTGGAATTTTCACATGGTATCAGAGTGTGAGTGATCAGTCTGGAAGCTCAGAAGCAAAGAAGATAATTTCACTGCTTAGTGGGAGCAACAGCCAAAATTCTTGAGGTCGCGCAGTTGCTTGACAGGTAGGCTGAGTTGCTAGGGCAAGAATTCGATTTTCAATTGCAGGGTTGCAAAAAATTTGAATTGCCTGGGATTGTGATTTCAGCAGTCAGAGGGCACAGTTGCAGCTTAGATTTTCGCTGAGTAGTTTTTTGGTTGGACACGAGGGTTTTGCAGTTGCAGAACTAGTGTTGGGTGGAGGAGAAAAGCACACACAATAGAGGGAAAAATTTTCTCAGGGAACTTTGAGTCTCAAAAGTTTGATTTTTCCAGGTAGATTGGCAGTAGCAACTACCAGATTTGCGCATTCCAGAAGGGAGTGCGAGTAGTAGAGAAACAAATAAGTAGAAGGAAAGAGGGGGTTTTCGACAGCTTTTGAGATGGCAACAACAACGCTTAGAGATCATTATAGATTGGAGGGTTCCTCCAACTATGTCATCTGGAAGGCTAGGATGTCCTTCCTATTGGATGAATATGGATCGAAGCTCTACATAGATAGTGTTGTGGCAATTCCCCAGGATGCAGATTAGCTAAAAGAATACATGAAGGAAATGGCGAAGACGAAGCTATTGATCTTGAATGGAGCCTGGGACCATATAGTCTCACACTTAGCTAGCAAGAATACTGCCAAAGAGATGTGGGATTCTCTCTCCACGCTATATCAGGGCACTTCCGAGCAGCGAAAAATGTTCCTGGAAGAAAAGCTGATGTGCATCAGGATGCAGAAGGGAGAAGGCATAGATCCCTTCCTCACAAGGATTCAGGAGGTTCCAGACCATCTTGCTACTGTTGGGGAATTGCCTCAACCAACAGAGCTAGTGAGATTGGCACTTAACAGTGTCTCTGAGGAGTGGCAAGTGTTTGTCCAAAGTATATTGGGTAGAGAAAAGATACCGAAATGGAATAGGATGTGGTTAGACTTGCAGCAGGAGGAGTTGAGGTGAGCTTTGTTAAAGAGCCTCATCAGTGGCAGCAGTAGCAGCGGATCGAAGGTGGTGAAGGAGGAGGAGAATGTGGCCCTCACATCGAAGGGTTTCAATCAGAGGCAGGGGGAACAAAGAAGGAAAAAGAAAGACCTGTCAAAGGTTAAGTGCTTTAGATGTGGTGAGCTCAGTCACTACAACACGCAGTGTCCTCTCAGGAAGAAGGACAAGTCGGAGAAGCAGGACTAGTAGGCAGTGTCAACTGGGATTGACAAGTTGTTCTTTACATTGGAGGAAGATTTCGCGATGTTGGCGGCCATAACTCCAGGAGTGAGGTGGGGTGACTTGGAGTTATAGCCCCAAAGAGCTACAAATTTGGGCAAGGTGCTTAAGGAGTCCACCTCATGGATCATTACCTCGCTACGGGGGGCCCATAATATTCAGTAGCAGGATGGATAAAATATATTAATTTATTAAATAAAGCATAATAAGTTACATTGAATCATTCATATATACAAAAGAAATAAATATATATATATATATATATATATATATATAAATATATATATTATATATATATTTTTTTTAAATAACATTTGTAAAATTCATCTAGATTAAAAATTTCTTGCGGCGATTTCTTTTGTTGTTATCCCTCTATTTATACCATTCATTCTCTTTTTCTTTTCTCGACCTTTGTCTTGACGATGGGTTTTGTTGTAGACTCGAAACATCGACATTCAAATATGTCTACTGTGGAAGAAATTCTGATTTCTCAATCACATAACCCACCCAACAAAAGTCTGCAAACATTAATTAGGCAGTTGATGTAGTCAGTACCAGAGTGATAGTTGCAGACTAGTAGCAGGCAGAGGCCGAGGAGCACTGTGCAGTGTTGACAACAGAGCAGGTGGCTCAGTGCAAAGTTGGCATTAATGCAGATTCTTCAGTGATAGTGCAGATGCTAGTAGCGTTCAGAGACTTGAGAGACAAATGCATCATATTGAACACAGTTGATTTAGTATTTTGGATGCTTCTCAGTTGCAGTAGTTGCAATTGTAGCAACAACAAATGAGAGGTAGTTGCAGTGTCGATGCATAGTTGGTAACATTATGGCAATGTCAGCAGCAACACAATTGCAACATTAGAGTTGCGGAGTAGTTGGTGGGAAGCAACAACCAAACATGAACAGTGTGACAGAGGTGATACAGAGACAGGGTGTTGTGGCAGGATGTGCAACACTAGAGAGAGAACACAGTCCTTGCTAAGAGTGAGTATTAGTTTTTGTAGCATCGGATGTGTTGTAGACACGAAATTTGGTGGAGAGGCTAGAATTCATGAGATCTCCAAAACCCATAATTGTTTATGGAAATTCCACCTAGAGATGACTTAATTAGATTATTAACCTATTTTTTAATGTTTCCTAAGTCTAAATTAATGAAAACTGGTTAATTAATCATAATTAATTAAGTTAAGGTGAGAATTATCTAGAACTCACACGAATTGATCCAAAAATGGTTTGAGTCATCCATTAAGATTTAATCTTGGTTGTTGGAGTCCCAACTGGAAGATATAAGAAGGGATCGATATAGTGATGGAGAATACACCAGAAAACCAGAAGTTCGATTTCCTTGGCAGATCGATTTCCAGAGAGTAGCAACAGTTGCCGGAGAACTAAAAATCGAAGCAAAGAGTAAGGGGCAGGGACAGTGAGGTTGGAGGAAGTTTTCCAGATCCAATGTGTGCATTTGCAGAGAGGTAGAAGTACCACAGTGAGGCTGATGCAGGGGCTTTGTAGAAGCCTCTAGAGGGCAGTTCGATTTAGCTGGAGAGAAGCCCAGGTTTAGTTACAAAGGTTGGGAAAGGGTTCTAGAAGGCCGAAGAGACAATTTCTCAGCCAGTGGCAGACAAGACAACTACAGGAGTAGAGAATTCAGGTTGAGCGTGGCAGATACTACTCTAGGGTGATGCAGGCCAGTGCAGTGGCAGTTTGGACGACTCACTTGGAGCTACAGTTTGCACCTGAATTTGCCTATGGGGTGAGGAAAATTCCTCACTAGAATTTTGCCAGTATTTTTCTCTGTAGGATTGCTAGGTTCGACATCCAGATTATTCTACTTAGAATTTCTCATTGCTGCACAATAATAAAACCCTCATCTGTTGCACTAGTTTTCCCAAGTTGGGATTTTCCAGGGACAATTGTCCAAAAATAACGGTGTTATTTTTATTGTGTGTGTGCTAGTATTTTCTCAGTTTCCACTACTATTATTTCTGCAGTTTTATTTGTGAAGGTTGCAGTGCGATTTATTAGATATTTGCCATAGCAGATAAACTTTTAAAATAATTAAGAATTAGAAAAATAAATTCCAGTTGTTGTAATAGGATTTCAGTTTTAGAAATTTTAACACTCCGTTGCAAACCTTAACCAAGTTGATAAGGCCCAGATTGAGGAGGACTTTGACTTGGATTCTAGGTGCAAATTTTGTTGGTCAATTTGTCTATTGTCTTGACTTTGGTGTTATTGTCGCTCAAATTATACAGGTACGGTGCGACAACGACTTAGGTCGGGGCTGTCACTCTGATCCCCGACCTCTCTGTTCTAGTTGTCTCCCAACAATAGACTATGGGTGGTAGTCCCTATGAAGGATAGAAATTTGAGACTTGTTGGCAACCAACAAGTTCGGGAGACACGATTGAATGGCTTAACCACTTGGTTGATTTAGCAAGAATTATAGATTAGATTAGATTTAGATGGGAGACCAATGCCTTATGTGTGAAAATTTCTAGATAGAAATCCAACTGCAATGACTGATATTATTTCTTCTACTTATTAATTCAGAAATAAGTTATTCATAGTATTTCTACGGCAAATATGGAAATAAATTCTACTGCAACCTTCACAATTAAAATACTACGGAAAGTAAATGCAAGGAAAAATACTAGCACAAGTATAATCACAATGACAATTATTTTTGGACGATTGTCCCCGGAAAAACCCAATGTGCGAAAATTGGTGCAGCAGATGAGGGTTTCTTTATTAATCTTCAACAAAAATCTCATGTACAAAATACAACTAGCAGAATAGAAGAGGAATCTCTGTGAGAAATTTACTGACAGTTCTCTCACACTTCCTGGCGAGATTTTGATCCAGGAGAGGACCTGCTGCCCCCTCTGCGTCTCACTGCGTTAGGTTTTGCGTGAGGACTGCGCAGTCCCAACGTCAGCGTCTACGCTGCCCCTTTGTGTCACAACCTCTGCGCTGTCCCTTCTTTTCTCTTCGTCTTTTTCTCTTGCACTCCCGACTGATGTTGCTACCCTCTCTCTCCTCATCACCTGCAACTTTGCCTCTGAATCGATTTCCTCTTGCCGAATTTCGACCAGTGAGAAAATCTATTTTACTTGGGTAACTGAGTATTTGCCTGGTGTGTTTTCCAAATGCCCATGGAAATCCTTATAATCCTCCAGTTGAGAACCAACGACCTAGATTAGATTCTAATCAATGGCTCAGATCATTTGGACTCGATCTTCGTCTTCTTCTAGAAGTTTCACCTGCGGTTAGATTAATACCCTTTAGTTATTTTAATTTCCTAAGTTTAGACTTAGGGTCCCATTAAAAATAATTAATTATTTTAATAAAACTGTCTTTGGTTGTAATTTCCCAAAACGATTTCTGGTATTGTGGAATACATGTGCCGATGCCTCCCTGCAAATTTTGAGACTTAGAGCACATTCGATGCTACCAAAAATCCACACTCCCTCTTAGCGAGGAATGTGCTCTAGCAATGCACCTTGCTAAAGCATTACTGTGTTCTGTAACATATCCCTCTGCGCTGTTGATGTCTGACATCACTGCCCACCAACTACTGCACAAATGTTGCATTTGTATTGTTGCTGACCCTACCATTGCCAACACTGCATCTGTATTGCAACTTCCTGCCATTGCAACTGGGAAACCATTTGTTTCTGCTACTGAAACGAATTCTCTACCATACCCATCTGCTCCCTGAATTGGATGAACATAGCTCTTCCTAGAGCTTTTGTGAGTACGTATGCTACTTGAATTCTTGTGGAGACATACTACAAATGTATTGCCCCACACTGAACACAATTTCTGATAAAGTGACATCTAATAACAATATGTTTCGACCGATCATGAAATACTAGATTCTTAGAGAGTTTAATACAACTCTGATTATCAGAGAAAACATGGGTCGCCTCCATCCTTTTCTTGAACAAATTGACAAGCAATTTTCTAAGCCATATAGCTTTGCACGTAGCTGTGTTGGCTGCCATATATTCTTCTTTCGCTGAGCTTAGAGCTACCGACTTCTGCTTCTTGCTACACCAAGAGATCATTCCTGATCCAACATTAAAGCAATACCCAGAGGTACTCTTCTAGTCTACTGAACTACCTACCCAATCTGCATTTGTGAATCCATTCAATTTGACATCATCTTCTTACGTGTTTTTCAACCCATATCTGGCTGTTCCATGCACATATCTAAGAATGTGCCTAGCTGCTGCCCAATGCACCCTTTTCGTTTCCACCATGAACTGAGTAAGGGTGTTGACAACAAAGAAAATGTTTGGCTTAGTGTTGACCAGATACATCAGCGACCCAATGAGTTGTCTATACAAGGTGGGTCCACCTCCTTGTCTCTTGATGCATCTATTTTCTTCCAGTTGGTGATCAAGGGTGTAGCCATGGGCCGACATTCCTACATTATGAATCTCTTCAGAATCTATGTAGCATATCTTCCTTGCCCAAGGAAGATCTCCCCATTCTTTTGCCAAACTTCCAACCCTAGAAAATAATGCATCAACCCCATATCCTTCATGTTGAATTCTGCTTCAAGATTCTTCTTGCAGTCCTTTATGAGCCTAGAGGACCTTGTTAGAAACAAGTCATCCACATATAATACTAGGATAAGTGGCTCATTCTCCACCATTAGATAGTAGAGATTGGGATCAACATCATTCTTGACGAATCCCAACTGCTGCAAGTAACTATCAATCCGACCATACCATGCTCTGGGTGCTTGCTTGAGCCCATACAAAGATTTCTTTAACCTGCATACATGAGTTCTCTTTTCATGAGTTTCGAAGCCTTCAGGTTGTTTTATATACGCCTCTTCTTTTATCACCCCGTTCAAGAATGTTGTCTTGACATCCATTTGGTGAATCTCCCATCACATTTGATCTGTTAGGGATATAACGGATTTCATAGAGATATATCTAGCTACTGGGGTGAAGGTCTCCTCATAGCCTATTCCTTTCTTTTGTGCATGCCCCTTTGCCACGAACCTAGCCTTGTACTTCTCTATACTGCCATCTGCAGCATACTTGATCTTGTAGATCCATCTTGATCCTACAACTGATCTATCCTCCGGCGTAGGTACCACTTCCCAAACATCATTCGTCATGATAGAACTATACTCTTCTACCATGGCATCCACCCATACTTGGTGTTGTGCGGCTTCCTAAAAGCTAGAGTGTTCTTCAAACTGTGCTACCAAGGCTTGTTATCTGTTAGGTTGTCTACGCTACCTCTTCTCGGTTCTAGGAGCTTCGACAAACTCCTCTGTGTCCCTCAACATCTGTCGTACTTCTCTATTGGTTCTGCCACTGGTGGTGGGAGGCTCAATCAAATCCCCCTCTTGTTCATGTCGTTCCACCTGCTAAGAACTACTTGGATTTCCTTCTTCTGAGGAAATATTGGTGTTGGTCACTGTGCTCGTTCCCGGTGTCTGTCTTCTTGCTTGTCCTCCTTGCAGCCTTTGCTGCTGTTGGACTAAAGGAACATCTACTGACTAATCTTTTGCTGGCATCTCTTAGGATCTCCTGAAAGATCTATCTTTCTTAAGCTTTGCATCCTGTCTTACTACAATCTTGCTGCTGCTAGGAATGTAGATTCTGTATGCCTTCAAGGTCTCGCTATATCCTAGAAGGTACCCCTTTTCTGCAGTCTGATCCATTTTACTATGCTTCTCGTCTGGAATGTGACAATATGCCACACTTCCGAATATTCTAAGATGATTGACTTTCGACTTCTTCCCTGTGAAGACACCTTCGGGCGTTTTCTTCCCCAAAGCTCTATGAGGAGTTCTATTTTGGATATACACCGCTGTGTTGCATGCCTCTGCTCATAAGAATCTAGGCAAATCCTAATCATACAGCATAGCCTTTGTCGCCCCAACAATGGTTCTATTCTTACGCTCTGCTACTCCATTATGCTTCGGATTATATGGAGCTGTCCATTCTCTTTTGAAGCCCTCCTTTGTGCAGAAATCTATGAAGTTTTTTTCCATATATTCTCCACCATTATTTGAACGCAATATCTTTATCATTTTCCTTGTCATGTTCTCAATGAGAGCCTTAAACTCTCTAAACCGATCAAAGACCTCATCCTTGGTCTTTAAGAAATAGATCCAGGTTTTTCTATAGTGATCATCAATAAAGGTGACCAAGTATTCACCACCACTAAGACCTCTTGTGGACATTGGACCACAGATATCTTAGTGTATCAATTCCAATACACCCTCCGCTCTGTTTTTACTCCTGGAAAAAGTTGCTTTAGCGTACTTCCCTAGTATGCATCCTCTGCATATATCATCATGCTCAGTACTAAGCACTGGCTCTCCTGTAACAATCTCTCTGATCATCCTCAGTGCTCCATGGTGTAAGTGTCCCATTTTCCTGCGCCATAGCTCATTCAGTTCCTTTTCACCATTAAGATTGCTTCCTATTAGTGCCATTGGAGACTCGAGCTCTAACCTATACACTCTGTTTCTTCGAGGTCCAATTTGTCTTTTCTTCTTCCAACTTGGATGTTTGAGATATACTATTGATTTGGAGTAGCATCGGATGTGCTTTAGCCACGAAATTTGGTGGAGAGGTTGGGGCACATAAGATCTCCAATACCCAGAAAGGGTTTGGGCATATTCTAAACAGATCAGGAGATATAAAAATAATTAATATTTTTAATGGAGTCCCTAAGTCTAAACTTCGGGAAAATAAAATATTAATGTGTATTAATATGAATCTGTGTTAGAATGGTTCAAAATACATGGATCAAGCCAGATCTAATCTTAGCTGTTGATTAAGGACTTAATCTCGACCGTTGAGATGTCAACAGAAAAAGTATAAGAAGAGGCTTGAGGGGCACATGGAGAACACACTGAGGGAGACTAGTTAGTTCAATTTTTGGAGTGGGGTTTGCTGATAAATTTTTGATTTGGGGTAGCATCGGATGTGCTCTAGCCACGAAATTTGGTGGAGAGTTTGGGGCACATAAGATCTCCAATACCCAGAAAGGATTTGGGCAGATTCTAAACAGATTAGGAGATATTAAAATAATTAATATTTTTAATGGAGTCCCTAAGTCTAAACTTAGGGAAAATAAAATATTTATGTGTATTAATATGAATCTGTGTTACAATGGTCCAAAAGACATGGATCAAGCTAGATCTAATCTTAGCCGTTGATTAGGGACTTAATCTTGGCCATTGAGATGTCAACAGAAAAAGTATAAGAGGAGGCTTGAGAGGCACTTGGAGAACACAATGAGGGAGACCAGTTAGTTCAATTTTTGGAGCGGGGTTTGCTGAGAAATTGAACCAGTGGTCTGGTGAGTAGTCAAGAGGCAAAAAGTATGGAACAAAGAGACGGGAGATCAGCGCAGAAGAGGCCGACGCAGAACCAGAGGAAGCCACACAGAGGCAACAGACACTGCGCAAAGCCATAAGCGCTTACGTCATTCATGTAGAGGCTATAGGAGTGACATAGAAGCCCAGAGAGGCTGCGCATAGCCTCGGTAGGCCGACACAGAGGGTTTCAGGCTATAGCAGAAGTTAGTAGGGCCTACGCTGGGTTTAGGAAAGCGTTGGAAGTTTATCTATCTGTGGGTAAGCCAGTTTGGCACCTTGTTGTACAAGAAAATTGCTGAATAATAAAATCCTCCCTTGCTGCACCAGTTTTCCCACATTGGGTTTTCTCGAGGACATTAGTCCAAAATAACTGTGTCAATGTGTGCATATTTTTGTTTCTGTATTACAATGTGATATTTGCAGCAGTATTTATTTTAATGTTTGTTGAAGTAATTCCATGAATAACTTATGATGAAATAAGTAGGAAAAGTAAATCAGTTGCTACAGCGATAGAATTTTCACATATTCTTTCTTTCCAATGAAGTATACATCGTATCCTTTGTCCTGTACTTAGGACACTGAAATCGGATTCATTACTAACCCGAGCACATGCAGTACATTAGTAGCTCGGATGTTGTTTCCTGCTTCCCTCTGAAATTCTATAGTGCCTCTCCCTATTGGGATACACTTCGTTCTGTTTCCCATAGTAATCTGGAAGTCCATTTGCTCTTCTTGATAGCTTGAGAAATATTCTTGTACTCTAGTCATATGGGCTGAAGCCCCACTATCAATGTACCAAACATCTGCTGATGCTCAACTTGACATACATGCAAATTGTTCTTCTAATCTAGAAGATGATCCAGAGACATCTTGTTTTTCCATCCTTCTTTGTGCTATTTTGCTATCAATCTCGGATGTTTTTTTGCCCTAGCAATTGCTGCAAGAAAGACTGTGTCTTCACTTGGATATTGCTCTGCGCTGCTCCCTCTGTCACTGGTAATTTCAAACTGGAAATATTCCTCTCTGTCGACTCACTCAGAGAGAGATTTTCTTATGAAAAATTTGCCCCTTCTAGACTGGACTGCACAACTCCTTTGGGGATTCGATTTTCTGCCTATGTAGTAATTTCAAACTCCCTCCTTCTCTTCAATGCTGGCTCTTCCATTTTGCACTTCCGCTTAACTCAGCTCTGAGTCTCTGACACCATGTGAAATTTTCTTAATAGAAATCCAAATACAGTGACTGATATTATTTCTTCTACTTATTAATTCAGAAATAAGTTATTCATAGTGTTTCTACGGAAAATATCGAAATAAATTCTACTGTAGCCTTTACAACTAAAATACTGCGGAAAGTAAATGCAAAGAAAAAATACTAGCACAAGTATAATCACAATGACAATTATTTTTGGACAATTGTCCCCAGAAAAACCCAATGCGGGAAAACCAATGCAGCGGATGAGGGTTTCTTTATTAATCTTCAACAAAAATCTCATGTACAAGATACAACCAACATAATAGAAGAGGAATATCTATGAGAAATTTACTAACAATTCTCTCACACTTCTCGGCGAGATTCTGATCCAGGAGAGGACCTATTGCCCCCTTTGCATCTCCTTGTGTTAGCTTCTGCGTGGGGATTGCGCAGTCCCAGCGTCACAGCCTTTGCGTTGTCCCTCTGCATCACAACCTCTACATTTTCCCTTCTCTGCTTTGTGTGTTCTGCTCCTGCACTCTCGGCTGATTTTACTCGGGTACCAAGCCTGATGTGCTCTAAGTCTTTGATCCCTGAGACTTCGATGGACAATTGGAGGACACATGATTTGATAATCACCCTATGAGTGACCTCAGTTGAAGATTTGTTAAACAAAAGGTATTACAGACTCATGTGTTGGTGTGTGCTCTGTGTTATTGAAACAACAGATCGATCAGATTGCCAATACACGGACATTTTAAATGGAAAGACAGCAGAGAAATACAGTAAGCAGTACTAGACACAAACAATTTTTAATAAGGAGTTCACCCTATTCTCCAGGGCTACGTCTTCGGTCCAGCTTCAGTGGTGGCCTGGTTTTATTGTGTCTTACAACAAAGAATTTACAATGCAGGGACTCAATATGAGTTCTCTTGACAACATATTTTGCTTGGCAGGGTGGTTCTTGGATTCCCCAAGCCACTCAGAGTTCATAGACTCTTTTTCTACCTACCAGCTCTGTGACCTTTGGTCTACAGTGGAAAGAGCCAACTGTGGTACTCAATCCAAACAGATCCCTCTATGGGAAGGCTCGAATCTTCGAGCTCTCTAGTGCTCGATGCTGCCTGTGGTCAGCTCGGCCCTCTGTCTCCTCTGCTTGGCTTTACTACTTTCTGTGTTCAGTCCTCCTCTCAGGGTTCACTGTTCACTATCACTCTGGTTGCTCGGATTCTTCTCCTAATTCTCCCTCTCTCTTTTTCGACTGTCTCTCTGTTCATGGCTTTAACCAGTCGATCCTATGCCTGTTTGGTTCCTCTCCCACCTGCGCTGATTCTCCTCCTGCAGCTGTGCTTGGAGTTCTCTGTTCAGCATCAACATGAACGCTCAAGGAGTGCCATGTGTCTCCATCTAACTGGTGTCAGCATGCTTCGTCGGCTCGTTCCTCCGGTTATGTCGCGAATACACTCTTCCTCCACCGTGGCAGTCAACGGATTCCAAATCCCTTTTAAATCGCAGCTTATTTCCCTGTTGATTCCGCTTCTTTCCATCGGGCGCAATCTCAGCCGTCCGATCTGGGCTCCTCCAGATCCAACGTCGTATGCATGTCGAGTGCAGTTAACTTGCTCGATTGTTAACGCGCGATCACGGCGGTTTTTCTCTCACCTCCACTGCCATGCGTTGTGTTGACCGCTGCATGTCAACTACCCATAGCAGTACACCCCCTTTTTTCGCAAAAAAGGGGCAGCGCTTGATCGAGATGTTCGTGCCATTCAGCAGTCATCGTCATTCTCTTGATCTTTAAACCCAGACTGCATTTTGATGTAAATAATCCTAGCAGAGCTGTGTCATGTATGTAAATTGCCTAGGTGGACCTAACTTTCTAATATAATCTATGTCCCGGAAGGTTTTTCGTCTCACCGATCTACGATCGGTAGAGTTTTCCTTCAACTTGACCCCAAAGCCGGGATGCATTTTGTTATTAGAACGTTAGGAGAATCCTAGTGTGTTAACCTGCTAGATTATAGTTGTGTCGCAGAACTGGGTGGTTTATGAGGGTCTATGTTAAAGTGGGTTTGTCCCCTTAAGATGGTAAATTGTAAAAGTCATGATGTAATGTGTCTTGAGGGTTGAAAAATGTTAATCCCCTCATGCGTCTTAGGTCCTAGGTCTTAGGGGAATTTTTTTCCAAAAGGCTATGTTTGATGATCCATGATAAAAAACAATAAAATAATAATTAAAAATAAAAATAAATAAAAAATATAAAAAAATATAAAAAATAAAAAATTTAAAATAATAAAAATAAAAAAATTTAAAAAAAATAATAAAAATAAAAAATTTAAAATAATAAAATAATAATATTTTAATTTGACGGATGAGATTAAGAGATGTCTTGATCCTCATCGACGGTCGAGATCGTTTTGTCATGGATCACTCAAACTAGCCGTTGGGATTTTTCCTTTAAGTAGGATGCTAGGGGTCATTTGAGATCATCAATTTGATCTGAGTCTTGTGCTGAAGAAGCTCTCGTGTAGTCTTTTTTCTGGTGCTAATAAAGAAGACTTTGGGTTCAAAAGCTTGCTGGTGTTACTCTCTTAATGTGTTGTGAGCAAATTTTATTTCTGCATATTTTAATTTTTAGCCGTTAATGACAGCTTAATGAAGAGTATTGTTGAGCATATGTATCTTGTTCACATGCTAGGGTTTTAGTAGTATTAGGGTTTCTAATGTAATGGCAGGTATCTCCATTGTGTTTGAGATCTGGTGCTGCTTTTTCTCTCTTATTTGACGGTTGAAGTGAGCTGTGCAGGAAACCCTTGAGGATCAGTGGGCGTTAGGGGAAGTTCTAGGCTGAACCAGCGAACTCCCATAAGCATTTTTTGCAGAGCCCAGATGGTTTTGACCCTGGGTTAATCATTTAGTCTTTTTCATGAATTGCATGAGAGATTTTTCTAACACATTAGCTATCTGAATTTTCTCAAAATTTTCTTCAATAATAACTGATATATCTGGCTTTTTAAAGAGTCAAAAGCGGTAAATCGCTTAGTCGATCTGAGGTTTCAATTTTGTCTTATACATATATTATATTAGGGTTTTCTTTTCTTCTGCAGGTTACAGGTGCTTTTGGAGCAGAGAAATTCAGATTTAAATTTCGTGGAGAGTTTCATTGGTTTCTGGGCAATCTGCTTGCTGTTGCTTGTTTTCTCCAAATTGCTTTGGACCTGCACTGCACTGCCTTCTCTGCGTGTTATCTCCAGCTGCAACTTTGTTTCACTTCCTTTCCCTCACGCAGCAGAAAAACGAGTTCCCATTGCTACTGCGTCCTCATTCACTGTGGCCCTCACGCATACGTTTTTTTTTTTTTATCCCCTCAGGCTGCCCACGCAGTTCCTTTTCCGCCTTCATTCACAACTCCTATCATACTTTACTGCGCATATTTTTACGCCTCCCTGCAACAATAATCTATCCACGCACTGAGATAACCTGCACGCAGTTACCAAGCTTCACCTGCGTGCTGCGTCCTCTTCCTGCTGCAAGCTTTGTCTTCTGCCATCAAAGGAGCTCCCAAAGTCAATCATTGACTGCATCTGAGCAACGCTGAGGGTTTACATGATTGTTGGAACCTCTAAACTTGCGAACGTCTTCCATCCACCATCTAAAGAACCTGCAAACATACTCTAGCAAACGCACCAACAAACTGAGCCACCAATCGAGCCAGGGAGCGTTTAACACTTCACGCGCAGTTAAAATCGTCCACGGGTTAGCTTCTACGCGTATGCGGTAAGGTCTATCTCACGTCGTTTTTTTTTAGCATAAGTCAAAATCGTTTTGTTTATTCAGATCTCGTTTTGTTTGGTTATCATTTTAGATTTTAGGCAATATGCGTATGTGTTAGGCTTAATGTTACTTTTTAGTTTGATTTTTTTTTAAAAGCAAATAAAAATTCAATAAAAGTCTTTAGGGTTTAGCTTAGGGTTTTCGTTTTGGTTTTATCTTTTTTTTATATATATGCGTTAATATTTGTTAGTTTTTATTTTTTTTAAATTTAGATTTAAAACTTTGATAGTTTTAGTTTAGTGTTAGATATTAAAATTTGATTTTTTTTAGTTTTAGTAATTAGCCTTTAGATTAGATTTTTATTTGTTTTAGTTTAGATTTTGAAATTTTATTTTTTGTTTTAGAAAAATAAAAAAATAATAAAAAGCTAAAAAATAAAATAAAAATAAAAAAATAAAAAAATCAATAAAAAATTTCTTTTAGGGTTTTAGATTGAATTTTAAATTTTGTTTTAAGTTAAAATTTTGTCAGAAGAGCCATATAAAAAAAAAAAAAAACTTTTTGCCAGCCTGGGTATCTCATCGCATTTTATTTTTCTTGCTGGGGCTAAAATTTTGGGATTAATGTTTATCTGGCATGCTTGAATGTAATATCTGGTTAATGTGCATGATTATATCTTTCAAAGTTTACTTTTTAGATTGCCAGATCATCGTTAAAAATATTGTGAGTTTACTGGATATCTTGCATTGTTATGATTGCTGTGAACTGTTTACATATCTACAACATCTGGTTATCAATCGTTTAAACATTAACTCCACAAGGCACTGGTCTTTTAACTTAACATAATTAATTGAGTGCCCGTTTCCTTTCGTGTCTCCCAAACCAACTGGTTCGCTGTTGGTCATCCATATTCTTACAGGGTCTCCCCCCCTTAGCCGCGGGAGACAGGCTTAAACGGAGAGATCAGGGATCAGAATGACAGCCCCCAGTTTGAGCGTTGTCGTGACAATCTGTGCGACAACATTTTTTGGCGCCGTTGCTGGGGATAGAGTTTTTCTGTCCTTGGTCCTTCCCTTCCTAGCTTTACCGTGTTTCACTTCCTGTCCGGGTGGCGACTCCACATCATATATTATCTTCGAGAGTGTATACTAGAAGACATCCAAGTACTCTGTGTAATCCTGTTTCTGATCCTAAAAAGGCCCTCAGAGTACGATTACACAAACTCTCTTCTCGTACACTTCTTGTTAATCTTGGACAAGAAGCCCTTTCTGATATCCGTCTACTTTTTACTCGTCCAGTCGAGCACGACATCATGGACATCTTCTCCCCATGTAACTTTGCTAATATCCCAGGTTATCCCAATGATACTCCAAAACATGGGATGGATAAATTGCCTATCTTTCAGGGAGACAACGCAATCAGTGCCAATTCGCATTTGAAAGCTTTTTAGTTCTTGGTTGGGGAAATATGCGAGGTCTACTGATTTTAATCATGAAGATGTTAAAATGACCCTTTTTGTTCTAACTTTGGAGGGTGACGCTCTAGATTGGTTTATTGAAAAACCTCAAAATTCATTTGACTCCTTGCAATCAATTGTTAACGCTTTTAAAGAAAAGTATGGGGATAAACGAGAGGGAAGACACCTAGTAAAAGCCATCAGCATAATTAAAAAGAGAGAAAACGAAACTGCTGAAGAATTTAATAAAAGGTTTAACGACATCGTTAAAGAATTACCTCAAGATTATAAACCTACTGACAAGTCTCTTCGAGACTTTTACATCGATGCCTTTAGTCCTGAGCCATCTTATGAGCTAAGGCGTGCCAGACTTAATGATTATAGGGATTGCCAAGCCTTAACTATCGAACTTGAAAAGGACAAGGCAGCCTCTAGAAAATCTGAGATCCTAGGTTTCGACAGAGCTGCTACCAAAGTAAAGGAACCTAAAGGAAAAGCAGTTCAAGAACCTGAAAGTGAACTTGTTCTAAAATTGCTTCAGAAGATTGAAACCATGGAACTCAATCATACTAAGGAAATAGCTACTTTACAGAATAGGTTGGTCCAAATGGAAAGAACGCAAACTCAAAATTTCCAGCCTCGTAATAATAATAGAAATAACAATTGGCAAAGAAAGGGTCAATCTAGTGAGCAGAGACCTCCTAATCCGCTAGCTAATTTGGTTGATAATGCTCCCCCTTACTGTCGGGTTTGTGATGCTCTTCATGAAAAGGCCACCTGTCCCATCGTTAGAAGAATTTTAGATAATGGAATGTTCGGGACAGGTGATCAGATAAATCTAGTTGGTAGCAAGTTCCCTTTATCCATGAATGATTGGATGGAGGTCAAGGAAAAGAGTTGTGAAGTTATGAATCCTTCATCTGCTTTTAGTATAAATAACCTTGAAAATGAAGATGACATTTTGGCTAGGTTATATGGTGAAAAACCCTCTACTGAGCAAATCCTGGAAATTGTTAGAGATAAGGGTTTGACCTATCAGAGAAGGGATAAAGATCAAAGCGGGAATCAAATTCCCACTCGAACTTTTTACCCTGGTGAAAACTCTGGATTAGATGTTGACTTGGGAAGTTGGTTTAAAAATGCCAAAATCTTGGTTCCTGTCTCCGAGATTGCCAAAATCCCTTCCCAAAGAGACAAATTTCTAAAAGCTATCCAAGGTCCTCAAGCAAATACTTCACAGCAAAAGACTCGGGAAATTGATTATTAGGACGCTCCCATATATTTGCAAAGTTTAGATGCTGATAACAAAGAGCACCAGCCTTTCTTTATTACTTTGCTAATCAATGGATATAAATTGAATAATTGCATGTTGGATTCTGGTGCATCGGCTTGTGTAATGACTAAAAGGGTCATGGAACAACTTAATTTAAGAGTTTCCAGACCTTACTATAACATATGTGCCATGGATTCGAAGAAAATTAAAGTGCATGGTTTGATCAAAGATTTGCAAGTTCATTTATCAGTTTACCCGGACATCATGATTATCATGGATATTGTTGTCATAGATGTGCCTGATGCCTGGGGTATGCTATTATCCAGAAAGTGGGCCTCTGACCTAGGAGGAAGCATTCAAATGAATTGGTCATATGCTATGATTCCTTCCCCTAGTGGTGATGGTTTTGTTAGATTAAATAGAGAGCCCGAAAGAAAATTTCATGTTGAGGATCCTAAAAAGCCTCACAACGAGATAATCGAGGAACAATCTGGCATCGGGAACTATGCCATCATGTCTAATTTCATAATTCCTCCCGATGATAAGATGAAGGATCTCAAGGATGAAGTTTGGTATATGTACTTCGATGGTGCAGCATCGAGACATGGCAAAGGTGCTGGAATAGTGCTTAAATCTCCCCTTGATCACATTTTCAAGTTTGCCTATCGATTAGAATTTGAAGCAACCAACAATATCGCCGAATATGAGGCTATATTGTTGGGCCTTGAACTGGCAAAATCTTTGAAGATTAAAATGCTTAGCATTAAGGGGGATCCTGATTTAGTTATCATGCAGCTTAAAAACAAATTTACATGCAAAAATCAAAGACTAAAGAAATATCGAAATGCTGTGTGGGATACTATGGAGCACTTTGATGCCCTTGACCTCGAGGCAATTCCGAGAGAAGAAAATAGTTTGGCAGATGAACTTGCTGTAGCTGCTACTACGTTCCAGTTATCTGATGAGCTAATTAAAGATAAGATCAAAATGGAAGTAATATTTAGACCATCTGTTCCAGATAACTCAGAGCATTGGCAGATTTTCAATGATGAAAAGCAAGTCATCCGTTTTCTTAACAGTTTGGATGAGTTTGAAGGTTTCCGGATAGATTCAGAGGAGGATGGATCTTTAAATCATGAGCATATTATAAATCCTACTCCGAGGAATGTGGTTGCCTTAGAGCAACATTTTGACCGGCATGATGCCACGAAGCTGAGGGAAGAAAATAAGATGGATCCTGGCGAATATCTCGAAATAAACATTGGTACCTCTGAGAACCCAAAATTTGTTAAAATCGGTAAAGGTACTAGTGTGGAGGAAAGGAAAAGGATAATTGATTTACTTCATGAATATCGAGATGTTTTAGCCTTTTCTTATGATGAATTAAAGGGTTATAGGGAAGATGTCATGGAACATACTATCCCTTTAAAAGATGAAAATGCCAAACCTTTTCGCCAGAAGCTTAGGCAAATCAATCCTAAACTAGCCCCGTTAGTTTAGAAAGAGCTTGAGAAAATGCTTGCAGCAGGAATTATCGCTCAAACTAGGCATTCGACATGGTGTTCAAATTTGGTGATCGTTAGGAAGAAGAATGGTACGATAAGGCTTTGTGTCGATTTCCGAAACCTTAATCTAGCATGCAAGAAGGACAATTACCCTTTGCCGAACATGGAAAATTTGTTGCAAAGGGTAACAGTGTTTTCTTCATATTTATGTGCTAGATGGATTTTCTGGGTACAATCAAGTATGGGTTAAAAAGGAAGATCGACATAAAACCACATTCACCACACCATGGGTACCTTTGAATACATCAGAATGTCGTTTGGATTAACAAACGATGGGGCTACATTCCAAAGGGCAATGGATTATGCCTTCAAGGGATTAATCAGGAAATTTATTGAGATTTATCAAGATGATCTTACTGTTTTCTCTAAAGATGGTATCAGTCATGTAAATCATCTTAGACAGGTTTTCGATAGATGTAGAGAATATGGGATTTCTTTGAATCCAGCTAAATCTGTTTTTGGGGTAACTGAAGGAAAATTGCTGGGCCATATTATTTCTAAGGATGGAATCAAGATCAATCCTGAGAGAGTTGAAGCAATTCAAAGATTCCCCTTCCTCATAATCTCAAAACCCTTCAATATTTCCTTGGAAAGATAAATTTCATTAGAAGATTTATCCCAAATTTCGCAGAAATAGCTAAGCCTATTCAAAGCCTTCTAAAGAAGGATGCAAAATTTGTTTGGCAAGAAGACGACAAAAGGGCTTTTCAAGAAATCAAATGTGCTATTACAAGGGCTCCTGTCTTAGTTAGTCCTGATTACTCCAAGGATTTCATGATTTTTTCCTTCGCTTCCGAAGATACCATTGTTGGTGTCCTGCTTCAAAAGAATAAAGAGGGTCACGAGCAGCCCATTGCTTTCATGAGTAGAGCACTTCAAAATTCTGAATTGAAGTACAATACCATGGAAAAGCAAGCTTATGCCTTGGTCAAATCTCTAAAGCACTTCAAAACTTATGTGGGATATTCTAAAATCATTGCTTTCGTCCCACATTCTGCTGTAAAAGATATATTAACTCAAACTGATTGCTTAGGGACTCATGCTAGGTGGGTTACTAAGATACAAGAATATGATTTAGAGATAAAACCCACTAAGCTAGTTAAAGGCCAAGGTTTGGCTCAAATGTTGACCGAAAGTAATGAAAAGACTCTTGGTTTGTTTTGTGTTAGTAATCTATCTTCGCCTGAGTTGCAGAGATTAGGAGAGCATGAGTGGTATAAGGACATAGTTTATTACTTGACGAATCTTGCATGTCCTAACCATTTAGTTGCTCATAAGAGAAGGGCTCTTAGATTGAAAGCTACTAAGTATTGCCTTATGAAGGATGGCCTTGGATGGCGGAATCCTGAGGGCATAGTGCTTAGATGTGTTGATGACGTTGAGTCCAAGAAATTAATCTCTGAGTTTCATTCAGGATTTTGTGGTGGTCATTACGCTGCTAGAACTACCGCCCACAAGATCCTGAGAGCTGGTTATTATTGGCCGTCAATTTTTTCTGATGTGCATAGGTTCGTTAGAAATTGTCAAGCCTGTCAACTATTCACTGGGAAACAGAAGCTTGCTGCCCTGCCCCTACAACCTGTCATTGTAGAGGCACCTTTTCAGCATTGGGGTCTGGACTTCATAGGGAAGTTCCATGAAAATTCTAGCAATGGCTACTCATGGATTTTGACTGCTACACATTATTTCACTAAGTGGGTTGAGGCCATTCCTGCTAAGAATGCCACTGAAAAGGTTATTATGGATTTCATTGAAAATAACATCATTACTAGATTTGGTGTCCCTGCCAAGATCACTACTGACAATGCCAAAGCTTTTATTTCCTCAGAGTTTTCATCTTTCTGTTTCAAGTATGGTATTGTCTTATCTCATTCGTCAAATTACTATCCTCAGGGTAATGGTCTCGCTGAATCAAGTAACAAGAATCTCATAACCATTATCAAGAAGATAGTAGGAGATAATAAGAGATCATGGGATAGCAAAATCAAGTACGCTTTATGGGCAGATAGAATCACTAAGAAGAAGGCTACTAGTAAATCTCCCTTTGAATTAGTTTACGGCTTGGATGTAACCTTACCTGTGCACCTTAAATTGCCAGCTTATCAGCTCCTTCAAAATTTTTCTACTGACAAAGATGTTATTCAAAATAGGATAGATCAGATTGTGGAGCTAGACGAAGCTCGTAGGATAGCTTTCGATGCTATATCTAAAAATCAGTCAAACATTAAGGAAAGCTTTGATAAATATTCTCGATCTAGATCTTTGCAGGTGGGAGATATGGTATTGCTTTGGGACCGCAAAAATGAGAAACCAGGAAAGCATAAGAAGTTCGACAGTTTGTGGCTTGGACCTTACATCATTCGAGACATAGTCGGACCAAACTCATTCCACTTGAGCAGATTGGATGGCAAACCACTTGATCTACTTGCGAATGGCCAAATGCTCAAGCTGTTCTTCAGAGATAATATCTGATGCCATGGGGCATCTTTTGTATTGTATTTCTAACCCTATTCCTTGTCATTTTCAGCATTTTGTTTCTGTTTTAGGATTAGATTCACTTTTCATGATTTTAGATAGTTGATTAGTGAGGAGCTTCTATCTTTCATGTGCTTAAATGTTATATGATGATTTTTGAATAGACGCTACTTATATTTTGTTTGGTATTGCATGGGTGCAGATTCTGGATTCTCACATTCCTACGGTGCAGCAACGTGTCCCCAAGTAGAGCCAGATGTTGACCGCTGCGTGTCAACTACCCATAGCAGTACACCCCCTTTTTTCGCAAAAAAGGGGCAGCGCTTGATCGAGATGTTCATGCCATTCAGCAGTCATCGTCATTCTCTTGATCTTATTACAGTTGTAAACCCAGTCTGCATTTTGATGTAAATAATCCTAGCAGAGCTGTGTCATGTATGTAAATTGCCTAGGTGGACCTAACTTTCTAATGATAATCTATGTCCCGGAAGGTTTTTCGTCTCACCGATCTACGATCGGCAGAGTTTTCCTTCAACCTGACCCCAAAGCCGGGATGCATTTTGTTATTAGAACGTTAGGAGAATCCTAGTGTGTTAACCTGCTAGATTATAGTTGTGTCGCAGAACTGGATGGTTTGTGAGGGTCTATGTTAAAGTGGGTTTGTCCCCTTAAGATGTAAATTGTAAAAGTCATGATGTAATGTGTCTTGAGGGTTGAAAATGTTAATCCCCTCATGCGTCTTAGGTCCTAGGTCTTAGGGGAATTTTTTTCCAAAGGTTATGTTTGATGATCCATGATAAAAACAATAAAAAATAATAAAAATAAAAATAATAAAAAATATAAAAAATTAAAAAAAATAAAAATTTAAAATAATAATAATAAAAATTTAAAAAATAATAAAATAATAAATTTAAAAATAATAAAATAATAATATTTTAATTCGACAGATGAGATTAAGAGATGTCTTGATCCTCATCGACGGTCGAGATCGTTTTGTCATGGATCACTCAAACTAGCCGTTGGGATTTTTCCTTTAAGTAGGATGCTAGGGGTCATTTGAGATCATCAATTTGATCTGAGTCTTGTGCTGAAGAAGCTCTCGTGTAATCTTTTTTCTGGTGCTAATAAAGAAGACTTTGGGGTCAAAAGCTTGCTGGTGTTACTCTCTTAATGTGTTGTGAGCAAATTTTATTTCTGCATATTTTAATTTTTAGCAGTTAATGACAGCTTAATGAAGAGTATTGTTGAGCATAGGTATCTTTTTCACATGCTAGGGTTTTAGTAGTATTAGGGTTTCTGATGTAATGGCAGGTATCTCCATTGTGTTTGAGATCTGGTGCTGCTTTTTCTCTCTTATTTGACGGTTGAAGTGAGTTGTGCAAGAAACCCTTGAGGATCAGTGGGCGTTAGGGGAAGTTCTAGGCTGAACCAGCCAACTCCCATAAGCATTTTTTGCAGAGCCCAGATGGTTTTGACCCTGGGTTAATCATTTAGTCTTTTTCATGAATTGCATGAGAGATTTTTCTAACACATTAGCTATCTGAAATTTCTCAAAATTTTCTTCAATAATAACTGATATATCTAGCTTTTTAAAGAGTCAAAAGCGGTAAATCGCTTAGTCGATCTGAGGTTTCAATTTTGTCTTATACATATGTTATATTAGGGTTTTCTTTTCTTTTGCAGGTTACAGGTGCTTTTGGAGCAGAGAAATTCAGATTTAAATTTCGTGGAGAGTTTCATTGGTTTCTGGGCAATCTGCTTGTTGTTGCTTGTTTTCTCCAAATTGCTTTGGACCTGCACTGCACTGCCTTCTCTGCGTGTTATCTCCAGCTGCAACTACGTTTCACTTCCTTTCCCTCACGCAGCAGAAAAACGAGTTCCCATTGCTGCTGCGTCCTCATTCACTGTGGCCCTCACGCATACGTTTTTTTTTTTTTATCCCCTCAGGCTGCCCACGCAGTTCCTTTTCCGCCTTCATTCACAGCTCCTATCATACTTTACTGCGCATATTTTTACGCCTCCCTGTAGCAATAATCTATCCACGCACTGAGATAACCTGCATGCAGTTACCAAGCTTCACCTGCGTGCTGCGTCCTCTTCCTGCTACAAGCTTTGCCTTCTGCCATCAAAGGAGCTCCCAAAGTCAATCATCGACTGCATCTGAGCAACGCGGAGGGTTTACATGATTGCTGGAACCTCTAAACTTGCGAACGTCTTCCATCCACCGTCTAAAGAACCTGCAAACATACTCCAGCAAACGCACCAGCAAACTGAGCCACCAATCGAGCCAGGGAGCGTTTAACACCTCACGCGCAGTTAAAATCGTCCACGGGTTAGCTTCTACGCGTATGCGGTAAGGTCTATCTCACGTCGATTTTTTTTAGCGTAAGTCAAAATCGTTTTGTTTATTCAGATCTCGTTTTGTTTGGTTATCATTTTAGATTTTAGGCAATATGCATATGTGTTAGGCTTAATGTTACTTTTTAGTTTGATTTTTTTTTAAAAGAAAATAAAAATTCAATAAAAGTCTTTAGGGTTTAGCTTAGGGTTTTCGTTTTGGTTTTATTTTTATTTTTATATATATGCGTTAATATTTGTTAGTTTTTATTTTTTTTAAATTTAGATTTAAAACTTTGATAGTTTTAGTTTAGTGTTAGATATTAAATTTTGATTTTTTTTTAGGTTTTAGTAATTAGATTTTAGATTAGATTTTTATTTTGTTTTAGTTTAGATTTTGAAATTTTATTTTTTGTTTTAGAAAATAAAAAAAATAATAAAAAGCTAAAAATATAAAAATATAAAATAAAAAAATCAATAAAAATTTTCTTTTAGGGTTTTAGATTGAATTTTAAATTTTGTTTTAAGTTAAAATTTTGTCAGAAGAGCCATATAAAAAAAAAAAAAAAATTTGCTAGCCTGGGTATCTCATCACGTTTTATTTTTCTTGTTGGGGCTAAAATTTTGGGATTAATGTTTATCTGGCATGCTTGAATGTAATATCTGGTTAATGTGCATGATTATATCTTTCAAAGTTTATTTTTTAGATTGCCAGATCATCGTTAAAAATATTGTTATGATTGCTGTGAACTGTTTACATCTCTACAGCATCTGGTTATCAATCATTTAAACATTAACTCCACAAGGCACTGGTCTTTTAACTTAACATAATTAATTGAGTGCCTGTTTCCTTTCGTGTCTCCCAAACCAACTGGTTCGCTGTTGGTCATCCATATTCTTACAGGGTCTCCCCCCCTTAGCCGCGGGAGACAGGCTTAAACGGAGAGATCGGGGATCAGAGTGACAGCCCCCGGTCTGAGCGTTGTCGTGACAATCTGTGCGACAGCACGTTGATCGCTAATTGTGATCGCTTCGCTTTCTCCAAAACCTCTTACCGTTCAAGGGCGTCCCAATCAAACCGTCGGTTTCCAGGCCGTGGGTCCCACTGTCGTACATTGGTGCTTTTTACCTTTTTCCGCCCTAGGTCCTCTAGCTCCCAACGTGAACGAGTGCTTAAGGCTCCCCATTTCGGCCTTGTTCGCCTAAGCGCTAATCGCGCATCAAAATCGCCTCCTTTTCCCGATCCGGGGCTCCCAGGGGCTATTTTGGCCTCCTGCGCAGTCTCCATGGGCCTCGGTCAGCGTGCTTTGACCGAGGTCCTCGTCATTTCGTGCAGGCTGCCATGGCCACTGGTTCAAGGGGCTTTTCATGCTGTTTTGGATTTCATTAAGGATTTGTTTCGTCCCGATACAGTCAAGGTGCTTTGTCAATCGTTTATGGATCCGATTCGGATCACGACCTCCCTATTGAAAAAGCTTTTGGACCACCAAAAGTTGGTTTTCTTCAAGCATCGACTAAGTGAGGAAACTGCTGTCTGACTTGTCCGATTTCAATCCACTTCCCACTGCTCCGCTTCGAACCTTTAAGCCCAATCCTGAGGTACTCCACCTGTCCACTGCGTGTCGTCCTCACCTTCCTGTCCAGCACTGTGTCTTCCTGCAACTCATTAAGATATTTAGGTAGCAGGTCATCAACAAAAGGTAATTGACTCTGCTCTTTAGGGTCCTTAATCATTGAAGGCTCAAACAACCCCAAGCAGTCTGCGTTCACGACTGAGTAGATGTGCATGTAAGCTGGCAGATCAAGGCGGAAAACATTTTCACCAATTTTCTCTAGTATCTTGAAGGGTCCATACCTGATAGGTTTTAGCTTTTTACCTTCACCTTGCATTCTGTCCTTGCTGATATACGGCCAGACTTGGTCCCCAACTTGAAAACTATGCTCCATCCGATGCTTATCATACCTAGCCTTGTACTTGGCCTGGCTCTTTTCCAGTTGTTCCTGTACTGCCGGGTGGATCTCCTAGATCTGTTTAATGAACCTAGTTGCCTTGTCCACATCACTGTGTCCATCAACCATGGAATCTTTACCAAAGACAAAATCCAAAGGGGACCTTGGTATGAAACCAAGATAGGTCTCAAAAGGAGATCTCTGTGTAGAAGAATGTTTGGCTCTATTGTGAGCATGCTGCACATAACACAAGTGTTCATCCCAAAGCTTAGGGTGTTTGTTGCAATATCCTCTCAGTAACTGGATCACCGTCCTATTAACCACTTCTGTCTGGCCATCTGTTTGTGGATGAAAAGTTGTGCTTTTCTTCAACTTGGTGTCCATTAGTTCCCACAGACTGGACCAAAACTTTCCCACAAATTGGGTGTCTCGATCAGAGATAACAGAAGTGGGTAGTCCAAAATGAACCCATACATGTTCAAAGAATAATTTTGCAGTTTGTTCAGCTGTAATCTATTTACTACAGGGTATCAAAATACACATTTTGTTGAACCTATCCACAACAACATACAAATAATCATGACCTTTCCTAGATTTAGGCAGTCCTCCAACAAAATCCATGGAAATGCTTTCCCAAGGGTGAGAAGGAATTGGCAAGGGAGTGTGCAAGCCTAGTTTTCTATTGTTGGGCTTGCTTTTAGCACACATGGCACACCCCTTTACATATTCAGAAACTGTCTCACTCATTTTCGGCCAATAGCAGAACCTTTGCAGCTGTGTAACCGTTTTACTTACCCCAAAGTGATTTGATATCAGAGAAGTGTTTCCTTCCCTAATTATCTTTGCTCTCTCAGTTTGTGGAATGCAGAGTTTCCCACAATGATATAAGAGTCGGTCCTTCACATGATAGTCCAATTCTTCTACTCTTTTGCCTTGACTCAAGTTGCATATACACTTTAAAGTCCATATCCTGAGCCTACCGTCTATGTAGCTTTCATGCCGGCACGATTATGCTTAAGTATTGTAGATGCATTTAAATGGTCAGATAACATGCGCAACCTGTTATGTATACCCTTTTTATATCTGATGATAATGACACTTGTAGAAACCCCATCCATCTGTATGTTTGATTGTTGCAATTAGTTTGGGAGTGTAGGTTTGAAGTGGCTGATGATTAGATGTATTACTTTTTTTGCCATTAAGTAATGTTTCCACTTTTTCACACTCTGAAACAATGCATACAATTCTTTATCATAGGTAGGATAGTTAACTACTGCAGGATTAAAAGTCTCAGAATGATAACATATGGGTTTACCGTGCTGTGTCAACACTGCTCCCATGGCATAGTCACTGGCATCAGTTTGGATCTCAAATGGTCTTTGTAGATCTGTAGTGCTAGTACAGGTGCTGTACTAATCCTTACTTTTAAGGTGTCGAAGGCTTTCTGCTGTTTGCCTCCCCACTGAAACACCTTGTTCAATCCTGTCAAAGCATGTAAGGGAGCTGCAATTCAGGGAAAGTTTGAAATAAACTTCCTCCAATACTGTGCTGCTCCTAAGAAGCTTGTCACTTCTGTAGCAGACTTGGGTTTAGGCCAGTTCATGATGACTGCCACTTTAGAGGGATCTATTCTCAATTCACCTCCCCCTACTATATGACCCAAATAATTTAGAGAGGTTTTGCCAAATTCACATTTAGAGAGTTTAACATAAAGTTTTCTTCAAAACATCTAATGTCTGCTTAACATGCTTTAAATGTTCTTCCCACGTTTTACTAAAAATCAGAATGGCATCTAGATACACAATAACAAAATCATCAAGAAAAGGTCTGAGTACATGATTCATTAATCTCATGAAAGTAGCAGGCGCATTGGTCAAGTCAAAAGGCATAACCAACCATTCATACAATCCTTGCTTTGTTTTGAAAACAGTCTTCCATGCATCTTGCTCTGCAACTCTGACCTGATGGTATCCACTATGCAAATCCAGCTTGGTGAAATAGACAGCTTCCTTCAATTGATCTAAAAGATCATCTATGCGAGGAAAGGGATAACGATTTTTGACTGTTATCTTATTCAGTGCTCGGTAATCAATGCACATTCTCCACAAGCCATCTTTCTTTCTCACCAAAACGATTGGCGACCCACATGGTGATGTGTTAGGCCTGATGAACCCTTTCTTGAGCAACTCCTGCACTTGCTTCTTGATTTCGACATTTTCTAAAGCGGACAACCAGTACATCCCAAAGTTAGGCAAAGGAACATCTTGCTGCAAAATAATATCATGAACTATTCCCTTTTTGGGTGGCAAACCTTTAGGTTCTTGAAACAAGACATCATACTCTGAAACAATCTTTTCTATATCAGCTTGCTGACAACTTTACAGCCCTCAAATACACTGGTTTTATCAGGTGCCTTTTCCTTTATAACCATCAGTAAGAACTGTTTGCATGAATTTATCATTCTTTTCATCTGTCCTGAATTTATGAGAGTATAGTTATTCTTGAGCTTATGAGCTCTTACAAAGTATTCGATTCCATCTTTGACAAGTAGATACTTGTTCTCAGCTCTATAGAAAATAGCCTTTCTATCATACAAGT
>APFE030556493.1:2264-20507 GCA_000404065.3 Pinus taeda | reverse complement strand
GCTTGTTGCCTTGTATGTGAGAGAGGGACCTTTTGACTTGGGAGATTTGCTCCAAAGGTGAATGCTTGGAAGATATGCTGGCTGGACCCTCTAGAGAAGGACTCAGCGTCAGGACTTCGGTTGTACCTTACTCTACCTTTTGTTAATAAAGATAGATGACTACTCTTATGGTTCCATTTACATTTGTCCAATGATTGATTAATGCAAATTGTATCTTTCCTGACCGATACATAGTTGTTGTTAGTATATTTTACGCTTGTGTTTTCTCTCTTTTGCTTGTGCAGGTGTTCATCCGCGAGGATAGCGGGGAATTGTGATCGGCTGGAGCGAAGGAGCGAGAGGAGTATCTCTTCGACAAACAAGCGTTGGAATCCAAGTAGGTTATTCTCATCCACTTGTTAATTACAACTAGGAACCTGCGGTGTAGCATTGTTCGATTGTTGCTAGACCCCTGTTGGGCTAGTAGGGATCGCCTCTATCCGTAGAGGGGATTTACCTATAATTTACCTATACAACAACTATAATGCTTGTGCATCAATGTACCCCTCAATCCCAATCGAAACAACTGTGTTGACTTCGCTTGGAATGTGTCTCAATTGACCAAGAGGTTGGCGGATGTTACATCTTATAATCAAGCTAGTGTGAAACCAAGACAAGCTGAGAAATGAACAATACTTCCGGAGGTGTTAGACTTGCTTTTCATGAACAAGGTCCATTCAGAGAGCTGGAGTTCTACCGGTGTGTCGCTAAGTGTTGTAGCGGCTACAACCACCCTCCAAATTTTTCCTTAGCTTCGTTTTGGAGCCTCCCTGCCAACATTCACAACAACATGTCTTGCTTCGTCAAGTACACAAGCTCTAGTGATTTTCTTGCAGAAAGACAACCTTTCAATCAAACCTTGATGCATTCCCCTCACAGGTTGTTCATCCAGACTTGGTCCAACAGCGGGTTGAGCAGCTCCTTCAAGAATTTGTGCAAATCTGGAGGGAAAATAGTGTTCCCTCCAAAAATTGCGCAATCCTAATTGGAAGCCTGCTGGGCCCTAGAATTGCGCAATTCTGCTGAGCAAGCTTCACCTAGAAAATTGCACAATCCTTCCGAGCTGGGCTGCTAAGCCCAGAATTTGCACAAATCTGGGCAGTAGTCAGCTACTTTTCCCATAAATTGCGCGAATCTTCTGAGTAGCCAGCCTCGCTCCCAGCCATAAATGCGCATTTTCTCCTAGCAGTTGTGCAGCCTCTTGCATGTGCAGCTGAGTTGACTGGTTCCCTATGGGACCGAGCAAAACAAACTTGCATGCATGCGCTGCTTCTCCCAAGGCAACATGCAAAGGCATCCCTTGTTTTAGGGATCTATTTTTGGCAGTTGGAGGTTACATGCAAGGATCATTTCAGAAACCTCCTACCAAGTGTCGCTTTCCCTAGATTTGTGGCATGCACGTCACAACCTCGATTTTATGAAAACTCAACAACCGGACATTGCAGAGCTCATTCCTCACATCAAACTTGCAGATCTAACATCCCACATCGCATCTAGGAGTCGTCGACACATTCAGCTCAGCTGTTTTGGGGTAAGCTCGCCTTCCATGTCTTGTGTTGCATTTTTGGCGCTTTTTGTGTTTCGCTTCGTATGAATGCTGTCTGTTTGATTTCAATGAACGCTTGCTGTCGTTTTGATACATACTAGCTTGTACTAGCACCGTTTTAGTTTTCGTTAACATCTCATTGTTGTCGCATGCATGAAACTATTTTTCATGAACGGTCGCTGATTCAACGACTCGCCTCACCAACATGCATGTTGTTCTGTTTTCTAAATCTATCATTCACCGTTTTCATGCATGATCATTCACTTATGCTTACACTCAACATCGCCATGCATTCACATTCACTTTCGCTTTTATTTGCCCATCGACGAGTCTTGGCAGCGTTGGCTCAGACTTTGCCTCACCAAGACAACATTGTGCAATCTTAAGAGGGAAGGCTCTGTCTTACTCTCAGGAAATGCACATTTTTGCCCAGTGACTGTCCTCCAATCTTGCATTGTGCAATTTTGAGGGACAATGATTGCTGGCCCAGAAAATTGTGCAATGTTGTCACTGAGCCTGCCACCATTGCCAGCTGAGATTGCATATTGTGCAATTCTAGTAGTTAGCGACCAGATTGGACTGTGCATTGCCTAGTTCCAGTAGTCAGCCAACTTCTTGACAACCCAAACTATGCCTTGCGTATTTTTCGTAGTTAGTCTCTCGACCTCTCGGCCAAAATTGCGCAACCTTCATGATCAGTCACACAGGTATGTTGCAAGTCAGTTCTCAATTCCATTTTGGTTTTCGACTAATGGATTGCTTGCCATGAGTGTTGCCATGTATTCAGGTATTGCAAGTGTCCATCTGTCTCTCAACAATACTGGTACAATGGTTTCCAAGAGAGCAGAGTCGAAGGCACTGTTCATAACACACTTGGGGATGCAATCAATCAAGTGTCTATGGACTTTCCTACCCATGAAGGCATCAAGTTGTTCGTAGACAAGGAAATCAAGATATGATGATGGAAACATCACAACGAGCAACATCATGAACAACAGCTGAAGGCAACATCCCAGATGAAACAAATGCAAGAAGAAGGTTGTTGACAACACATAGGCAGAACAAAGTTGCAAGCTCAAGCAAATCCACTTGTGATGAAAGAAAATTTGGAGACTCAGGCTATGGCAAAGAAAATAACATAGGAGTTGCATGTGCTGAAGCAACAACTCAAGAAAAACAGGTGCTGCATAGACGAGAGAATAAGTTACAGCAGGAACATGCACAACAATGGGCACAACATGCACTCACGGATGAAATTGCACCTGTACAATTTAAGGATCCATCCCAGCAGCTGGCATGGAGCAGACATGGTGAGCAGTGTTGTTAATCGCATGCAAGGGAATGCAGCAACATGCATGTCATTGTGCGCACACTTGTAATCCCACCCATTCAGCACACACACCAAGGCGAAGACAAGAAGCAAGTCTGATTGGAGCTGAACATGTAGTTGACAGTTGATGTGCATGACCACCGGCACACATTGGAAGATCAACACAGACACCATGCATCAATGTGTTGTCGGTTCATCTGCACCCAAAAAAACCATGCGCATGCTAGTAGACGAGTTGGATGGAGGAGCCATACCAATGCACTCGGATGCAATAGAAGCAAGAGTTCGCTTCAGCAAGATGTCAACGTTGAGCGCATGCACACCATCATAGATGACCAAGCTTGGCATAAACTCACCACCTTCACCATCACAAGCATGTCAAAGAGTTGGTCCCAACACAACGGACCAAGTGTCAGTGATGTCTTGCATGTCTTGCTCAAGCTATTTTGTCTCACATGAGCACATGTGCATTGTAATGTAACATCTTGTCAAGTGGAAGTTCAAGTGTTGATAGTTGGATGTAACAACCATAGAGTAGATGAAGAGTCATGAGGGTAGATGAACTGTCAGAAAGGGGAATGTCAAGGGTCACCCCACCCTTTGCTATAAATAGAACCTCATAAATCATTGTAAAGGCTATTGGTTAGCGAAGCTTTTGATAATACTATCTTGGAGAGAGCTTGGACAATATTGTAATGAGCCTTGACTTCTCCATTGCACAGAGCTAGTACATCTCTTCAGAGGAGCAGGCAGTTGTGGCTGTAACGTTTCGCTATCGAGACTAGTGGTTGGACATGGATGTATTGTATGACTGGAACTTACACTTCTTAATATAACAAGAGCCAACACGTTTCATGCATATGTTGTATTGCATTCTATGCTATCTGGTTTACTCTAAATGATATATGTATTGGTTTGCTTACGCATGCATGTATAGACTATTCTATATAAGTATGTATGAATCTTTCTTAAATGTGTTGTTGGTTTAACCATCACTTTGGATTGCTTGCTAACTTTCTTTCCATGTTGTGATGTATCTTTGCTTGTGTGGTCCCTTCTTAACTGCGTGCTATCGCAGGTTACCAAGGGGCGCACTCAACTCAACCCCCGTGTGTTAGAATCTTTCATGCACCTTCCCTGACTCACTGCAGCTGTCACACCCTTGCTATCTACAGAGTTATCTTACTTGCCTCTTTGCGAAATCGTGGTCAAGGCATTACCATACGACCCACTGCTGGGACTCCTACACCAAACTTTCTGAGGTCTAATTGGGACTTACCGAGGAGATCCCCTGACATGTTGGCGGGTCCAGCACCGTCAACAATACTATTAACCTCTAATCTATTACAAATTCAACATTTCAAAGTAAAGTAATCATGGTTGTTGATCGTCGTGTTATGAAGTATTATGTTAACCATGAGATTCAATGTTCAAATCTCCCGTGGGTCAAGCCAACAAAAAAGATACAGTTCTCATACAATCTCCACCTCTTTTGAACATATTCTAAACACTCTTTTGGTTTATATACTCAATCTCAACTTAAAGTTCGTTTAAATAGGCTATGAATTGTCTTTATATGGAATCTTAAGTTGTTGTATCAATAACAAACCAGAAAAATAATCACCATCCAATATCAAAAGAAGCATGCAAGATAAAAAGTTACTTTGTTTCCAATTGATAAATCTAGTTGGCTAAGTGGAGAAATGATTCAACTAAATACACTTTATTTTCATCATAAAGGATTGCACCTACAATAATTTCTTTCTTTATTATGTACTTTATCATGATAAACAAATCTCTATGGATTTTTTCATGCTAGTCGATAATGTTGGGTTTTTTGTTTTCCATTGCATTGTTTAGAATAACCACAATTAATATGCATATTGGTCGTATCTTGTGTTGTGATAAATGATAATAATCGAGGATTGAATAATACTTGTAAATGTTAATCTTATACAAGTGACGACTTTTGATTTTTGACAAGATTTTGGATCTATCACATTCTCCATTTTACCTTTTCCAGTTGGTGTGTTCCATTTAACCTTTTATAGGTTGGTGAAAGCAAATTGATCAAGTTCAAAACCTTTTAGATTGTCTCTATTGTAAATTCACTACCTGCTATAAGGCATGCTCGATGACCCTCAAAATTAAGGGCTACTCTTGGTAATTGAATTGGGTCACAATTCAAGGTGCATGCATGTGTTTTGGCATATCATCACTCACAAAATTTGGTAGAGTTTAACACAAACATGTATAAAAATCCATAGAAAACCTAGAAATGATATTAATACAGTTTAATGCAATGATAGAGCCAATTTCCTTAAGCTAGGGGATATTTTTAGAGGATGATTTAAATCCTTTGGCTAGGAATTGTAATTCTACATTTCATGTCATGGTCATTGAATTCAAGACTTTTTTTGCCAACTCTTTTTGAATTGAAAATTTTAAACCTTACTTGACAGAGTGTAGGCTTGGTGGGAGATATTCTAATTAGCTCTACTAGACTTATGATCGAAAGTACCAGAGATGCTCCACCCCCATTGAAGCATTATACTTACATGATGAATTCACTAATTGATTACAATTGAACTTAGTGAAAACTAATATTAATTACAACCACCTCCAAAGCTTACAATTGTTATTATCAAAATGATTGAGCTATTGGCTAGTTGAAGGATTCATCAATCCAGTCAAGCTTGTGAGTCAAGTGAGAGTCAAATTACAATGACATTTTGTCAATGCAAAATAACTCAATTGTTTTAGAGTTAATCACCTCTATTGTTGAGTTATTAGGTTGAGTCAAAGATGACCTAGGCATTGAGTCAAATGACCACTGATGATGTTAAACTTGATATAGATCACCTCACTTAAGCATAATGGTCCTCCATCATATTAATGTCGAGTCTTTCATGACATATAAAACTTTTTGTGTTGTTTGTGTAAAAATTGTTGCCCCTCATTCATTGCTATCCTTATGGTCTCAGTAAAATTGATAATTTTTTTAATTTAATTTAATGAAAAAAATAATTTTAGATTAAAACATCAATCACACAATAACTGAAAATATAAATAGAGGAAGCATCAAATAGTTTCACACATATATAGGTAATTTTTCCTTCGAATTTAGCTTTTCATTCCTGATTCAAAGCTTATAAGAAAATCTCCACAAGTTGCTAAAACAACAATTGCATGATTATCAAAATCACCTCAAAAACATATATGCACATAAAGAAAGAAGAAACAACTTGTTGAATAGATATACTGTATATGGTTCCATATGATTGTATGACTCCTAGATAGAAATATACAACTTAGTTGTATGGATGTTTGCTTTGGATTCCCTTACGTTCTTTAGCTCTATTGAATTGGTTGTTGTCTTTCTTTGACAAAGGCCCTTTTTGAACTAACTAACCTGCCCTATCTTTATACTTTTAGTTGAGGCCCTAAGCTACCAAAACCCTAATATGTTGGTGAGATGTATGGTTGAGATTAACCTTAGTCAAATCATTAATGCATGAAATGCACTTTATGAAATTCAAAACCTATTCATAAAACTTTCACTTTTTCCTAAAGTGAATGACAAATTAGAGGTAACTTTCAAAATATCTTGAACTACTTCGGACTTTTCCACATTAATTTTGTGTGGAAGTTCATGTTCGAGCTATATTCCTCAACGCTCCTTCTTACCGAGGAAGGAATTTTACACTAATTCAAGTTTGTCTATGAATGTTTCAAACTTCTCTTTTTCTAAGAGCTTAGTCAGAACATGAACCACTTACTGATTTGTTTGAGTTTCATTGCCTCCCTTTGGAATGTTGTCTCACATGAAGTGATATGATCTCTATGTGCATGAACCTCTCATGAAATAATAAAATTTTAGGCATTTTGATACAACTCCAATTATTGCAATAAATGACCATGGGATCCAATTCTTTATTCAACAATTGTGCAAGTAACTTGCAAATCTTGATAATCTCACGACAGGAAGTACTCACGGTCATGTATTTTTCCTTTGTTAAGTGCCATTGAATTATATTTCTTGCTAAGGGAGATATCATTGTTTATCGCAAGCTAAAACAACACCTTGAGGTGCTCTTTCAGTTTTTTGCATTGTTTACCTAATCCAAGTTTGTATACCCCTGCAACTTCACTTCACCTTTCCAAGATACCTCAAACCATACTCCATTATGTTGATTTTTGTGTAGCATTAGGGGGTATTCGCACATGGTAAGAGGCATCCTAAGTTGGCCTAGAAAATTTATGGAAATTAAAATAAAATATATTTTATTTTTGGGTTTCATGTAGGGTCAAAAGGGACAAGTTGGCCCCACCATGAAAGGGTGTTCCCCTTAGCGTAAATACACCTAGCCGACTTGTATATACACACATGATGTGACACTTCATTTGATCACTCAGTCGTGATCACATATCCTCTATATTAGCCACACAAGGTAGCACAAAAAGGAAGAAACAGTTGAAGTTTGGACTTGATTTTAGGCACAAATTTCGAGACTTTTTTTTTATTGTAAACCTTGCAGAAGAAGAATTTCTCCTAGAAGAAGAGTTGATGGGTTTTCTCCCAAGTTTGGGTTTCCCAAGGAAAATTTGTTGTCTCTATTTTGCATGCTTGTCTCTTTATGATCTTATTTGTTTCTACTACTTTCGTAGCATTACTGTTGAACTTTTTTGTCTATAATTGCTTAATGATATATGTGACACAAGATAAATTAATTGAAGATCATTAGAAGTAATTATTAGATTAGAAAATTGGTTTTTACTGTGTTTATTGCTGGAAAATTAGCATGGTATTAGAGCCTCATTGATAAGAGCAGTCATTGAAGAGACAAGTATGATAAAGACTAGCCCTAGAAGAGGGTTGGATTGTTCCCTATTCTAGGATTCAGCAAAAAGGGAAGACCTGTAGCCAAGAAAAGAAAAAACCATAGCCTAAAGGAAGAGGGTCAAATAGGTCACAGGTCGTAGGCTTGGCCAAGGTCCACAAGCTTGGTTGCAAAACCCAAGAACAAGGTCCTGTTATTATATTTGAAGAAAAGACAAATACTCTGTTAGCATAGTAGCTAGGGCAGTTGGTAGGGAACATTCAAAGGATTATGTACTTTCACCTTCTAAAGTTTCACCTGTTGTTCGTATCTCAACATTGTCAGCTAAAGGTGGCAAGGATGTTCATGTGCCTACAACGATTCCAAGGAAGCTTGAGAACCTTCACATGATATAGACTCCTCAAGTTCCAAAGCCAACTAAGTCTCTTGCAATCCATGCTAATCATGTTGACATTGCAAGGAATGTTCAGAAAATCCTACAATTGAGACCTCCAGGTTTTCGTCAATGGGAACCTCCTTCAAAGGCCTATATGAGTGCTCTTATGTCATGTCAAATATATAAGATTAATATTACTAATATAGACACTATATTGGTTTGTTATGGTTGTGAGAAAGAAATGCACTTAAAATACCTTCATTCATACAACCAAAAGGGTATCTCAAAGGGTGAATGGTTGATTGCCCTAAGTGCTTGATTGCTAGCAATGGATGTCCATTCCCCCCAAGTATGTCATGTTGGTAAAACTAATACCATTCAAAAAATGCTTGCAAATATGAGTACCCATCAAGCTTCTCCTGTGAAGATGTTGGAAACTTCCCATCCAAAGCCTCTTCTACACACAATTATATCAAATGGACTGAATAGTGCTCTTGAGGTTCCTATCTAGGTTAATTTGAGTCGTAGCAACAACATGCATATCCTTAAGGAAATGGGAAGCACAAGTGGATACTCGAGGCCAAATTATTAAATGTCTTTTATTGAAAGCATAAAGAATGTGGAAGATGGGGAAAATGAGCATTTAAACGACGACTCTTCACAAGAAACCACTGAAAGGGTTACTACTCTCTTATGAAAGCTTTCAGAGAATGAGAATAATTGCAGCCCTAATAATACAATTCCATATTTTCCTAATCAACAATTTTCCCATTCACCTGCATTAGTATTTGTTAGTCACTTTAGAACTAAAGGTTATTAAACCAAGCAACAATCAAGCATTGATTTGCATGTTTTAAAGCAACCTTAAACCTAATATAATTGTCAGGGTACAAAGAAATTAAGAATGCAAAAAGAAGCTAGTGCATCTTTAACTCAAACGAAATTTAGAGTACCTGGAGAATTGAAAGAGTTGCCTTTTTCCCAGTTACGCATGTTAGGACAACATTGCATAGCTATAAGAAGTGATAGTTTTCAACAAGGTGAATATGCCAACAAAGAACATTGCATAAGAATTTTGTTCTTGATGCAAAATCATTATGTGAAGGTATTAATCAAAGCAGATCTACTGAAAAGGAATATCCATAACAAGGAACATTGTGTAGTGGAACTAGTAATGCACGTTGGTTACAAGGAAAAGGACAACCTGGTACAAGTGTTGGAAGACATAGGGTTTGTAAACCCTAGAGCAAGACTTGGAGTGCTAAATCCAAGTGAGAGATCCAAGGGAAGACTTGGTGTTGATGCTAGCCAGTTGTTGAGCCTTTGGTATGGCTAGATAGCTCGATAAATAGCTTGCTAATCCGCAGAATGAAGAAACCCTAGCCCTTACAAATCATGCAAGAAGAAAGTTGCACGCATTAACGGTGGATGTTGAGGACAAGGATGAGCATTTCAAGCTTGATGAGATTGCACATGGACTTCATTAATTTCCGCAAGGAGGCAAGGATTAAGAGGGAGTTGACAATTCCCTACAACTCTCAACAATTCCCTTCTTAATCAAGAGATAAGTACTTCATATTTTTCTCCCTTGATCAATGTTATTATTATTTTTATTTGGTCAACCTCTTGTCCTTGTATTTTGCTTGGTTATGATTTTTTCATCCATGACCTCCTAAACGGAGGGATAATGGGAACATTATGGTAACTACCAATGCAATGATTCATGCAGAGTTGGCAACATCAAGAAGTTTGTGACAAGAGGGTTCTCCTAGTAGGAGGGAGAAATAATAACAGAAGGACCTGCTTACACGACAGAGGGAGAAACAATGGCAGAAGGACCTGCTTACATGATAGAGGGAAAACAATGGCAAAATGACTTGTTGATGTGACAAAGGGAGAAGCTAAGACTACCACAGGAAGACCTGCTTTAGAAGCTAGAAGGATATGGCCAAGCCACTTCATCTGAGACATGATACAAAGAGGAGCAATAGAGATCTAGTATATATCCATAGATGAGTTGATTTTAGACATACTTCGAAGATGAGCTTAGTATGATGCTGAATGTCTCCCTCATTGGAAGGGAATGATGATGTATTTGCAGGATTGGGTTGACCATCTCCTGAAGCCATAAAGGAATTTGGCTTGGTCATAAAGGACTTTGACCAAGGGGAGATGAATACATTCACCTTTAAAAGCTAGAAGGACTTGGCTAGGTCATAAAGGACTTCGACCAGAAAGGTGAATGACCCAAGACAATTATAGGGGAAATTATAGGATACATTCACCTCTGAAGCCAAAAGGACTTGGCTAGGTCAACCAGAGATGAATGTCCCAAGGAAATTATAGGATTGGATAGACCTTCTTCTTAGAAGCCAGAAGGACATGGCTGCGAGAAGGACTTAGCTATGTTGACCGAAGGAGATAGATGTAATTCACCTTTGAAGCCAAAAGGACTTGGTTAGGTCATAAATGTCTTTGACCAGAAAGGTGAATGGTATAAAGACAATTCTCTCCTAAGAAGCTAGAAGAACCTAGATGCTAGAAGGACTTGGTTGGGTTGTGACCAAAGGAGATTGATACATTTTCCTAAGGAGCCATAAAGGACTTCAACCAAAAGCCCTAGATACTCACGTGCATATGAGGAATTACACTACCTACTTCGAGATAGAGTTTTCTATAAACATGCATCAACATGGAAGGCTCATAAACTTTTCTTAAGGAAGGAGAAATTGTAGCTAAAGAAGAATATGTTGTATCCAAGGAGAATACCTCCCTCGCGAAGAGGGAGTGTTGATTTGTGTGTAGCATCGGGAGGTATTCCCACATGCCAAGAGGCCTCCTAAGTCAGCCTAGAAAATTTATAGAAATTAAAATAAAATACATTTTGTTTTTGGGTTTCATGTAGGCTCAAAAGGGACAGGTCGACCCCATCATGAAAGGGTGTGTCCATTGGGGTAAATGCACCCATTCAACTTGTATGTACACATGATAAAACACTTCATTTGATCACTCACTCATGATCATATCTCCTCTATATTAGCCACATGTGGGAAAAGGAAAAGGAAGTAGTGAATGAAGTTTGGACTTGGTTTTTGGCACACATTTCTAGACATTTTTATTATAAACCTTGTTGAAGAAGAATTTCTCCTAGAAGAAGAGTTGATGATTTTTCTCCCAAATTTGGGTTTCCCAGGGAAAATTTGTTATTTCTATTGTGCATGGATATCTCTTTATGATCTTATTTGTTTCTACTACTTTCGCTGCATTACTATTAAAATTTTATGTGTACAATTGCTTAATGATATGTGTGGCACAAGATAAATTAATTGAAGATTATTAGAAGTAATTACAATATCATAAAATTTGTTTCTACTATGTTTATTGTACAAAAAGTGATACATTGTACCTCTTATGTACTTGAGAACATGGTGTTATTCAATGCTCTTGTATCAACTTCCCCATGAACTGAGTGAAGATGTTCACTATAAAACATACATTTGGTCTATTGTTGACCAAATACATTGTACAAATTGTGATCCACCAATTTTGAATATGAAGTTGTCACCTTCTTCATATCAGTGATCATGAGTGTGGCCATAGGTTTTCAATGATCCATTCAAAAACTCTTCAAGATCTCAATTGCATGCTTACCTTTCCCGAGGAAAATCTCCATCAATCTCTACCAAATCTCCAAGCCCAAGAAGTAATTCATCATTCCAATTTCCATCATCTCAAAATCAATAGCCATATTTTCTTTACAGCTTTAGATGAGCGTCTTTGCACTTGAAAGAAACAAGTCATCTTACATACTACACCACATTGAGAAGATCAATCTCAACAAATATATATTATAAGTTAGAATTTGTCTCACTTTTGGTAAAACCCATACTCTACAAATGGCCATATATCTTGGAGTACCATGCTTTCAAATCCTTCCCATTTACCTCAAAAACATATAGTTTCTCTATGTACACTTCTTCCTCAATGATCCCATTAAGAAAAGTTGTCTTCACATCCATTTGACATATCCACCATATCATAAATGAAGCTAAGGACATAACCACTAAAATAAAAGTGGATTTGGAAAATGAAGAAAATATCTCCTCATAGCCCACTCCTTTTTTTTGGGAGTACTCTCTTTCCACAAACCTTGCCTTGAACTTCCCAAATTTTCAATCTATTACATGCTTGATCTTGTAGAGTCACTTGGAACTCACTACCACTTCACCTCTTATCTTGGCAGTATGTCCAAAACATCATTCTTCATGATAGAGGTGTACTCTTCCACCATGTCATCCCACCATACCTGTAGGTTTGTTTCCCCATACAATATGGAAGTCTAAAAATATATGATGTTTCTCATCAATTTCATGTAGTTTGGAAACTTCTTTGTAAGTATGCTCTCTCTAAATGTGCTCCTAGGAGTCCCAACATACACCTGAGCACCCCTCGTTATATGAATGAACCATCAAGATCTCTTGATAGAACTAGAAGAAGTTGATATCTCCTCCTCTTCACCTAAAGGCAATTTTCCTACTCTAGAAGACATTAGTGACCCTTGCTCAACCTTCATAGCTTCCTACTCCTCATCCTTTCTCCCTAGATTGGGCTCATGAGACCTCCTAGATGCAAAGTATTTCTTAAACTTTACACCATTGCTCATTATTGTTTTCCTATGATTTGGAATATAGGCCTTATACACCTTTGAAGTCTCATTGTAACCTACAAATAAACCCTTCCTATTGGATGGCTGCCACTTTGTCCTCTTCTCCATTAGTACATGTATATAAATTGGACATTCAAAGATGTGGAAATGACTCACCTTTGACTTCACACCAATGAATTCTTTCTCTAGTGTTTTTTCCTCTATGATCCCATGAGAACACTTATGTTGGATGTAGACTGTTGTGTTGCATGCCTCTATCCAAATATATATCCACAAGTCTTAGTAATGAATCATGGCCTTAGATGTTGATTTTTTGTAGGTCTTCTAGTTGGTAATTACTTCTAATGATGTCCACTTTAAATTAGTTCATATTCACAATAGTCATTAAGCAGTTACACATAATATCTCCAACAATAGAACAAGAATGACAGTAGAATCATAAAGACACAACCAGATAAGAAACACAAAGCATTTTACCCTGGGAAAACACACATGGGGGAAACCCATCAAACCTTTTCTTATAGAAATCGTTAAGTTCAACAGAGATACATCAATTCATAAAGTCAAATTGATTAGTAGCATAATCCTGGCCACACTTGGTCAAATTTCCCTCTTAGATAAGTCAGCGATTGTGCTTGGTATGCTTAGAACTCAACCTCATGTTTGCCTCTGAATTTGCTCTGACCAGAAGATGAATTTAGCTGCCATAAAATACTTCTTCTTTTGAAGGAACTCGACCTCCCTTCTGCTATTTCACTAATGTACAGAGGATCTGAATTTGTTGCGTAGAGGAGAGATGAATGACACATGGGTATGTCTAAGAGGGAAGGCTAACCTAAAATTTTGGAGGGTTGACTTTACAATTTGGAGGCAAAAATAAATTAAACTTCATTTCAAAATTTCCCTTTTAGAGCTAACATGAATAACATGCCTTATTATTGAATCGAGGCTTCTGTGATCCATAACAAGTGAGAAAAGTTTTCAACGATAATCACATCAAAATTCATTTGTTGACGCGTTTCGAACCAACACTTGTGGTTCATCGTCGGGACAAGATGAAGAGCTAGATCATAGCAATAAATTAAATAGAGAGGCCCCTCATTCAAACAAATAGAAAGAAGCAACTAATTTTGACCACATGAAACGACTACAATTGACTGGACTATAGTTGAATTTGATTGGATCAAGGGTTGGGGAAAGTTTATTAATTAGTTAGTTAATTAATTAATTAGTTAATTTGTCAGATTTAATTATTTTGATTTAATTTTATATGTAACTCAATATATCAGTTAATAATTATTAAAAAAATTATTCTCTTTTCAAATTTCAAACTAAATAAATTATACGTGAAAACTTATATTATTATGGGATAAACTAAGGTAAAAATAAAAGTTTATTAATTAAATAATTAGTTAGTTTAATTTAATTAGTTAACTTGTTTACCATGTATATTTATTTAAATTGATATGCACTATCAATAAAAGAGAAGGGAACATAGGGGAATTTAAGCTGAGGGAATAAAACAAGGAAGGAAACAAATAGAACGAAAAAGGGAAAAAATGGGGGGGGGTGGGTGTGGGTGGTTTGGGGGCGGCAGGCGGCGGCTAGGAGGAGAGGGCAGGGATCCAACAACTGCTAATCTTCTATCCGTCATCCCTATTGAGATTTCTCGGCCTTCTTTCAATTTCTATGGCCTCCCTAAATTTACGGTGGTGAAAATGAGCAATCTTAGCAATAACCTTGGTATCCTCAATACATATATGATGCTTGGTCTTCTCCGCATGCGCTGCCAAGGCTGAAGACCAAGTCCTCCCATGCTTAATGTTAGTTGCGTGATCATGAATCCTCTGATTAATAGAGCGCCCAGTTTCACCAATATAGGGGATCCCACAAGAACAAGGAATAACATATACCCCTTTCATGTCTTTGGGGTCAACAAGGTCTTTTACATATCTAAGGGAGCTAGGAATGGCATTAAGGGGTCTAAAGGTTGAGGGAACATTATGCTTCCTAAGGATTCTAGCAATCTTGTCAGTGGTCGCTTGTATGAAAGCGAGATGCACCCATGAGATTCGATCTTTAGGGTCTTCCTTAACCTTGGGACCTCTGCTAGATTTAAGGAGAGCTTCAGACCTTGGTGCCTACTATATCCATTATTAACAAAAACATCAAGGAGATGGGCTTTCTCTTTATCAATGTTCTTTTCATAAGAGATTCTCAGCGCATGAGTGGCTAGTGTGTTCAGAACACCCAACTTTTGAGTAGGGAAATGATGAGAGTTGGCATGAAGACACTACTCAATATGGGTTTTCTTCTGAAACACCTGGTGGGAGAAAGAACCATCATCCTTTTTCAAAATTAAATCAAAATAATTAAATCTAACAAATTAACTAATTAATTAGCTAACTAATTAATAAACTTTCCCCAACCCTTGATCCAGTCAAATTTAGTTATAGTCCAGTCAATTGTAGCTGTTTCCTGTGGTCAAAATTAGTTGCTTATTTCTAGCCATTTGAATGAGGGGTCTCTCTATTTAATATTGCTATGATCTGGTTCTTCATCTTGTCTTGATGATGAACCACAACTACTGGTTCGAAACGCGTCGACAAATGACCTTTGATGTGATTATCGCCGAATTTTTTTCTCATAAACATGCCTTATATTAATATTTTCAAGGGCTAATAATAAAGTGACATGAAGAACATGTCTTACATTTTCATTATATATTTTCATGGGCTAAAATATTAATTATGAAGACTAACCATAACTACAAAATTCAACACTCCCTCATAGTTAGGGAGGTATTCATAGTGACTATCTAGTTGTTCTCATGTTGATAAATTTCTCTCTGAAAAGGTTACAACAATTCATCATCATCATTAACATCATCCAATTACCATAATCCTGGTAAAAACTGTGACACATGGTAAATCTTCAACATCAACAAGTTACCATAATTCTGGTTAGCACCTCTGAACTATGGTGTATCCTCACCATAATCCTATTTGGTACTCGTGACACTTGGTATATCATTAAAATCAACTAGTCACCATGATTCTGATCGACACCTTTGACCTAGGGTATACTAACTAGTCATGGTTCATCTCATCCTAGTCAATATCTTTGACTCATGGTGAAACCCTAGGGACACACTCAATCCATTTGAGTAATCTAGTCCCAAATCCAAAGGCCTCACTCTATGCCATGATGCTAAATGGGATCACTCAACCTATATGGAGAGTAATATGAGCCTGATATTGAAAGAAACCCACTCATCTAAGTGATCTTGGGCCTCTAGGACTATTATTCCTAATTTTGGTCAATAAAATTGACACAGGAAGAATGAATGTCCTTTGCTGGACCACTCTCCCTAATTTGGTCAACATAGTTGACATAGGGAGAATGTTTGTCCTTGATGCTATCACTTTGGACCATTTTCCCTGATCCTAGTCAATCTGACCTAGGGAGAATGATTGTCTTGGATGCTGCAATTTCATCACTCCCTCTTGTTGAGAGATGTTGGGAAATATCGGGGCAACTAGATTAAGTGATTTCTCTTATTTTGATAACTGCTTGTGATGTTATTTTACTTAACTTGTAGTTATCTCTTCTTTACTTGATTATTATAGTGTTCTTTAATCATCAAACAACTACCAAACAATAAAGAACAATGAGACAAGAGGAAACAAAATGTAGTTTGCTAGCTAGGACCAAAACCTCTCCTCTTGAGAGGAAAGCCCACAAGAATTCCTCTTCTTATAGATTTTTTAGATGACGAATTCCAAGACCTATGACCCTTGACAAATATCCCTCCAAGACCAAGTAGACCTTCCTTCTTGATGATATTTTCCTTACACAACTTACTACTACAAACTTCAACCTTCCAACAACTTCTCTAGTAACTTCGACCCCAAAAATGTTTCCAGCAACTTCAATCCCATTCTCCAACAACTTCGACCCCAATAAATTCTCCAACAACTTTAGCCCCAACAACTTCGACTTAACTTTAGAATTTCATTGATGAGAGAGAGAGAGAGAGAGAGAGCCCAAAAATTCAATTCCAGCTTCCTTCTTGAACTTCGCTTTCCTTATGACTTCTTCGTTTAAGATCAAAATACTTCTCTTGATTCTTTGTATATCTTATATGTGTCCTTCAAATGAGGTCGAATGCCTCTTATATATAGGCTTTCTAGGGGTATGAATTGCCTCCATGAGGCTAACTTGATTTTTCATGTAGGTTGACTTATTGCAGCTAGGTTGACTTTTCTTGGAGGGTCTTTTATGACTCAATCGACTCCTAGACTTTATGAAAAATCCCTAGAAGTACTCAGCGTGTGCTTGACCTATAAATAAAATTACCTTGAGCATGAAACCCATGCTTCAAAACAATAATAATATAATTTCTTTTTCTCTTTTCATCAAATACATAAAATCATGATTACGTTAGACATTATGAAGAACGAACCTAGTTACACTTTTCAACAAGAGAGACATGCTCAATCACTCCAAGCTTGTCCTATAAGTATATAGACTTCATCCTAGGATAGAGGCTTTTTCAAAAATCTTCTTGATTATAGAATAATATCGAAGCCAAACTGCTTCCTTTTGTACCATGTCTCGGTACTAGATCTCACTGTGCTTCGACTTGTGATCATGGTCGTCACTTGCACCTAATCAAGACAATCCTACAAGTAGCCTCTAAATCCATACTATGATATAGTCATCCTCCGCGATACTTAGTGAGACATATATCAGTGCCTTACTCATCCAAGAAATCATCCCAGAGCCCAAACTGAAGAAATATCCTGATGAACTCTTTCTATTTTCTGCACTCTCTTCCTGATATGAATCTATGAAGCCTTGCAGTTGTACTTCATTGCCCAAGGAAACAGGGAAAATTTTAAGAATCCCCCCTAAATTTAAAAGTATAATAAATGGGCGAATCTCTATGGTATATAGGAAAAATGGAAGGTGATTTTATCAATAATATAATATGTATATATAATTTTTTGGCGAATCTCTCACGAGGCATGGTGAATATTTTACTCAATTATAAAATCTTGTAAGATCTTGGTGAGTCTTTCACTAAATAATAAAACTTTGTAAAGTCCTAGTGAATCTTAGCATTGTGAACTCTTAGAGAATTTTTTTAAAAAGTATAAAACCATATATGACAAGAGCCACATGGTGGCAATATCACTATTTTTTTTCACATTTCCACAACATGGAACTTGTTTATAAAATTATAAAAAAGCCAACCAAGTCCCTTATAATATGCAGGTAAGCTTATAATAGAGTTTGATACCTTTACTATGCTTGTCTTCGTTCAAGTGTCATATCTGCTATACTTAACACTGTGAATCATAACTCTCTCAAAACTCAACTCTATAGTGTAATTAAAACCTTTGGAAATTGAATCTGACAACTCTATAAAAAGGATTAGTG
>APFE030556485.1:100579-127451 GCA_000404065.3 Pinus taeda | reverse complement strand
ATATAGATAATCAATCATAGAAAGAAAAAACCAAAGTTTTTCATTAAAATGATAATTTCTTACATATGTCTATAATTATCACACATAGTTGTATATGTAAAATCCATATCCATTGAGTAGCCACATTGTAGACCAAGTCTCCCTAAAGAAGATATACATCTTAACAAAAATATCCCAGGGGTCCACAAAGAAAAAAAAAAAAACAAAAAACAAAAAACAAAAAACAAAAAGGAGAAGAGATGCATCTCAACAGATTCTAATAAAAAAAAAAAAATATTACAAAAAAATTTAGGCCAAAATCTAACATAAAAAAAAACATCTAAAAACCTTGCCCAAATCTCAAAGGCACACAAGCCTAGAGGCCATGACCCCGAGCAACAATAGAAGGAGTATCGGGTGGTAAAAAAAGTGAGCCATCGACAAAGAAACCCCATGAACAAATCCAAAAACAACTTCATAATGACCTTAAGAAACCCACAATAACAAATCGAATCTAGTAGAGGAAATGAGAGGAAACAACAGAAATCCTAGCAAAATAAACCCCAAAGATAGAGGCAACGATGGAAATACCAACAAAACAAAGACTAAATACAGAGGCAACGAAAGAAATCCCAATGGAACAAAGCCTAGAAATAGAGGAAATGGTGTAAATCCTAGTTCAACAAAGCCTAGAGATAGAGGAACGGTGAGAAATCCCATTGAAAAGAAGCTCGAAGACTATTGTGAAACACCAACATCCCAGACGAGTCAATGAGAAACTTCGGCAGATGGAAATAACATTGAATTCTAAATGTAGGTGGCAAGCCAAACCGTGGAAGAAGGGCAGCTTGGGTTTCCCCAACCACCCCTAGAACCAACATATATATAGATATATATAATATATAAATAATATATAACTTATATACTATATAATAATATCTAATAGATAAATATATACGATATATAGTATAAAAATATCTATAATATATTATATAATAATATATATATATATATATATATTAAATTAATATATATATATCATATATATATATAGGAAATCATACCTATATATATGCATGATTTCCTTTAAATAATTTGACATGCCAGGATCAAGTGATTCAAATCATTTTAATCAATCTTATCATAATACACAGGAATACACATTCCTCATCAACAACACAAGTCATACAATAATAGCAATAGACATTTAAATTGCATTAATATATGCAATGCCATAAGTAGAAATTTATCTCATGAAATAGATGGTCAGTGACTAAGAGTGTGACTTCAACTCTCCACCCAACCATATGATGACTGCAATGTTATTCCTTTTTGTAGCTAACCACCCCCGAGATGGATTCAAAATATAAGGATGTAACTTGCTTTGGATTCCTCAACTAGTCACTCACTTACAAGGAACAAAGCCCATTTCTCAAAGGTGTCTCAACAACTCCCTTCTATAACACCATAGCGGTTCACAACCAATCAACAAAAAATACAAGGGTTCAAGTAGAGCACAAAGAGTGTCAGCCCAGTCTTGGATAAGGATAATATATGAATAAAAGGAGGTTTATCAATTGTATTATGTATGTAGGAGTAAAATAGCACTTTTCCATAACTTCTCAATGGTACTCACAACTGTGCTCTTAGTCCCGCGGCTACACCAAGTGCTATCAATCCAACTAGCACTAGGGTGCCTCAACCTATCAGTAGGTTCTGAACCAATTAGTCTCCAGTGTTTTATCAGTCTTGGGTCAAGCCATGGTTTAGGTGATTCTCAGCAAGCAATCCATACAGGTTTCTCAACTTGGCTATCACCATAGCATCACTAATCCACTAAACTATCTTCTAGCATTCAACACACGGACATGCTTAATCCTTAACAAGTAATACAGTCTCATAAATGCTAACCTCTTGAACTCAGGGAATACACAATCATATCTACATGCCTCCCTTAACAAAAGGAAATATAGAGGAAATTACCCTAGCCTGCATGAACATAAGGAACACATAGGCACATCTACAGGCATCCCTTAACACAAGGAAACACACAAATTACACCAGCTTGTGTGAACATAGGGAATACAAGGTCAAGAGAAAACACTAGTCCCTCATTGCTCTACTCAATCCTCTTCTATGTTCCCATTTCAAAATCATGCATAACACCCCTATCACTGCTACTGCTCTGAAATTCCTCCTGCATGTTGAGCTTGTCAACATAATCCGTTAGGCAGTTTGTGGACTCCTCCTCTCGTTTATAACCCATTCTCCTCAGTAAATGGTTCCAAATTAGTGTCAGCCTTCTCAATAGGGATTTTGATGGTAACTTAAATGCAAGGTATGAGTTTACAAGCAACTCCTCCTCCAGCAGACCTCTAAATTAAGTACTATTTACATGAATTTAAAACTCATAATAATATTTATAAAAGGGTTGAGAAAAAGGGTTGTCACAACGAATAATGCTCTTTTTCATGCATCCTAGGAAGGTTTTCTTCTCAAATTTGAGAAAAGATTATCTAGTTGGACTTTCAAGACAATGAACATAGTGGGGAGAGTTATCCTTCTCAAATTTGTTTTACAAGCTATGTCATTATGTCCATTTTCTTCTTTAGTTGCTCCAAAATCCATCATCAAAAAAATATGCTATCTACAAACATCAATTTTATTGGGATGTGTAAGGAAAGAAAAGAAATGGGCCCTTTTATCATGGGAAAAACTATGTTGTCCAAAAAGGAAAGGAGGATTGGGTCTCTGAAATCCAACCATTTTTAGTGAAATCCTAGGAGCCAAAACTTGGTGGCGATGGATCCAAATTCCTAGTGACTTATGAAGCAAACTTTTGGAGGAAAATATATGCCCACAAAATGGAAGAACAACACTTCATTAGACTAAATAGGTAAATAAAATTCTCTCACATTTGGAATGTTTACTAGAAGAATAGTCATCTAATTAAAAATCACAATGTATAGGAAGTTAGATATTTTCACTCAACTTTATTTTTGGAGGATGGCTAGCATCAATTGCTCTAATTGTAAGCTCGGGAATATTTACAAGAACTGCAAGCCTCTATGATATCTTAAGGATGTTCTAAAGTGACTCACAATTGGTTACCCATTTCAAAGCACCCAAGATGGAAAAAATGGTTCTCAAAATAGAATTGGAATTACATTCTACATAATGCAACTTGCGAAAACTTTTGGACAAATCTTACTAGCATGAAAATAAGAAAACAATTGGGACTGGACAAGCTAACATGAGGTCATGAGCCCATTAGAACTTTCAATATAAAAGAGGATTACAACGTAACAATAGATGTCACCTTAATGCCTGCAACTAATATCTGGGAAAACATTTAGAAACTACACTTATGGAAATAGTTTTTCTATTTCTATGGCTTCTATTTCTTGGAAAAGCCCTCACATGGGATAAATTGCAATATTGAGGCTTTTAAGGCCCTTCCTCTTGCAATCTCTAATCTCTCAATTCAGGAATAATTTAACAACTCTTTAATGATTGTAGCTTTCCTTCATTTCTTTAGGATATGGGAGCCTCCATCTTACAAAAGTTGGATTGAATTAGGGACAAAATTATCTTCACCATATTTGAATGGAAGGCCATTGTTTTCAGCCAACCCATAATAAATCAAGCATAACAACTCCTTCTTGGTTTCATTCTAAGGGAAACATGGAAGGAGAGGATTTTTATCTTAAAAAATCTCTCAACCTCATAAACCTTTGTCTTGGAAAGAATAATGAATAATATGAAGGAAACCATTATCACCTCTATCTAAACTCCCTAAGACTAGAACTACAACGCTCATGAAGCATCTATTTTGAAATCCTTAGACCTCTCCCCCTCCTCAATACTTCCTTCTTCCATTGTCAGGCCTCATCTTTGCTATATTCTTCACTATTGTATCCCTCCACTTAATGGTTTCATTAAATTTAACTTTGATGGTGTCTCAAAAGGTATATCGAGCCCTACAAGTTTTTGGGTATTCTTTAGAGATGATAGGGTTTTCATTCACAATCTCTTTGCAAAATCCCTAGGAATGAATAGTAATAATTCAGCTAAATTTTTTTCTTTGGAATATGGATTACAGGAAACTATTGAGAACAATTACATCTACCTAATTATGGAAGGGAATTCACACTTGATTATCCAAATGGTCAAAGATCTACAATATGGTTCTTCTCCTTCTAAGTATCAATTTATTAGTGACTTGAAAGTGGTCTCGAAAGAATCAACACTTTCAACTCTAAGGTCCTAACTTCTATTCCCTCTTATGTAAGAAGATATGGAAACAAGCTAGCCAATAAATTTGTCAATGCAAGTATCATTATAACAACCTCGGTTAAAAGTTCATGTAATAAGGTTAATAAAGGAAAAATAAGACGAAGTCATTGGACAGGTATTCCAAGTTGAATGTTGGGAAAAAAATCATAATCAGTGTTCATTTCAGTTTATTATGGCTAAGGAAATTGGAAAAAGCATTGGAAAAGGAATTGGAAAGGCAAAGTGGCATTAATTAGTATTTTAGTTATGAAATAAAGGAAAATAGGAGAAAATGAAGGTGAAATGTCACATAATTGCATGTGAAAAAAATTGAAGGAAAAATAGAGGAAAATGAATAAAATAGAGGCCTCAATAATAAAAAGGCTTATAAGGATCAGTTCATAGCTTTTGGTTGGTTAGCATTTTTTATTTGAAGAATTTTGTCAGTTTTAGCTTGGAGCTCTCTCTCTATTCTCTCTCTCATACTCTTTCACACACAAATAAATCTTGGAGCATTGTTGGAGCACTATAGTTTTCATTGGATTTGGAAAAGAAGGCAAAGGAAAGCGAGAAATCACAAGGGAACAATGGGATCAATAGCTACAATGGAATTGCTTTAAAGGTGTCAAGTTGCATATATGATTTCCTTACTAGTTTTGGCAGGAATGGTGTATGCATGTGGTTATTTGGTTATGATGTGTCATTGGCATGGAGGATTTCCTAGATTGATAGTGATTTTTCCTAGCCTTTCCATTTCCTAGATAGCCATGGTGTTGTGGATTTTTCCACTTGTTGTTTCTGATTGGTGCTCAAGTTCCTTATGGTTGTGGGTTGAGTCATTAGTTCCTAGAGTTGCGATTGGGAAAAAATATTTGGATCCTTGGACAATTAGGTAGAGACTGATTTAGTTGGTGTTAGTGATGTCCAACCGTGAGATGGAGTCACTACCTTGTAGGCTTATGCATGTGACTGGAGGCCTACAATTGCATGGATGTAGTCTCATCCATGTGAATGGAAAACTTGGCTAGTGAAAGAGAGCCCCAACTCAAGATTTGGGCACTGGGAATGGTCTTCTAACCTCTGAGTACCATGTAAGTCTTATAGGATGTTAGTTTGTGGTTGAAATGTTTAGCTTTTAATCCCACTTCCATAAGTGAAGCTTGGAGGTCGAGTCATGTCATAGTAGCTCCTCCTCTCATGTTTACCTTGGCAGGTCGGTTAAAGTGGGTAAATGTTGGAGGGGTGTTACAGAGTGGTGTCAGAGCTTCCAAGTTCAAACACTTGGACTGGATAGGAAGAATGTGTTTGACATGCATGCATGCTAGTTTCCTATGTGATTGTATGCATGCATTATGATATTCATTTTGGCAATTTATGTCATCATGATGCTAATGTGTTGGCTAAGATAGAGAAATAGAATCATATTATCAAGGCGAGGATGAAGCACTAGACCTTGGGGTAAGAGCAAATCATCATGTAGGTTTGTATGTCGGGCATGATGGTATGATGGTTAATGGTGGTATATGCATTGTGTCTATATACATGCTTGTCATTCTATTGTAGTTATGGTTACATGCATGATAGATTCTACTTAATTAGTGTGGTCATATGCACATACGTCAGATAGTCATGCATGATAGTTAACTTGCTATTATTTGCATTACAGTCATACACATGATGATTATGATCATTTCATTAAAGATCTTGATGTTATATGTATCATGTTGATCTGGATTGGTATGTGCAGATGGTTATGGTTATGATATTTAGGTATGAGTTGATATACTCATGATATTGTGTCATACTAATCTGGATTGACTGTGCAGATGTGATAACCTCCCCTGGGATACATTCAGGTATGAGTTTGATTGTGTCGTCTATTTGGTTTATCTAACATGATATCTTTACAAGTTGTTTGAATGTTTGATTAATTGCACGATATGAGTATGTGTCTATAAGATTGCATGGAGGAATGATTTTGTTTTAAGATGATTGTACTAACACAATATGTTCCGAGACAGCTAATATGTACCTGAGTGCAAGTGGGTGTTAGTTGTAGTATTATGACTAATGATTGTGAGTTCATTATGACATGGTTGTTAGTCTTGGTAAAGGTTGATTTCAAATTAACAGGCATTATGTCTTGATCTTTGGGATGTGTGACTAACGTGTGAGCAGCTGTAGGGAAACATGCTTGGTATTAGCATGACAAGGTAACAATTGATTTGTTTATATAGCTAATAGCTGGGTGATGTGATAGCACATAGTAAAACTCAATTGTAGCAAGGAAAAAGGTAAAAGAAAGGAATTGGGTGAGAATTACTTTGGCTATGTTTGAAAGCCATAATTCCAAATGAATGGGTGCTTTGCATATAGGAAATATTCTTAACCTTGATTTTGTTTGACATTATGCAGATATGTGCTATATTAATGAACACATATTTGATAGGTATATTAGCCAGTTTCTAGTTATAGTTGGATCTGTCAAGGGAATTGGAGTCCCTTGTGAGATGGAATGGATGTGTTTAGTTACAAGGAAATGTGTTTGGCACAACAAGGTAACGCAATTGATATATTGTTATGTTTATTTATGCATTAATAGTTGTGTGTGTATGGAAGTATGATGCAAGGAATTGCATGGCAAAGAGACTGCCATGAAATCTTGAAGAAGGCTCGGGTTGAGCTTTCCCTTGGAAGCATTAGGAATCATGGGGTTGAGTCATGGTATCTATTATAAGTTTTTTTCTTTCGATGCTTTGTGATTTTTTTTTGCTTGATTTGCGGTTTTGATTGCGTCTAGTGCATGGCCATGCCACTTTGTTTGTGGTTTCTTGGATTTTTATGTTTTCTCCTTTTTTGTTTCTTGTTCTTGCCTTTTATGTTTTGAGGGCCTTGGGCATTGGTTGGGGAAATATGAAAACCAATGGAGCTCAGGGAGAGCCGAATCAAATCCAACAGGTAATGTAAGACCCACATGAAGTCTGGTGCATGTACAAAGGTAGTTGAAGGTGAGAATATGACAACTAGTTGGGTCCATTGGGATAAACAAATGGTAAGATGATCGCCATAAAAAAAGGTAAGGTAAATGTATTTGAGGCATCAGTTTCCTTGGCTATGTTGGGGATTTTTGTTCCCAATGTTGTGCATGTGTTCCATGAATAAAGGGAGTTCAATTCACCTAGACCTTATGATATCTAGTAATTATGTTGTGATTATGATTATGTTAATGTCCATATATGTATACATGTATGTATGCCATTGTTTAACAAGGTCGTTAGAGATCATGATTTTTTTATGCTAATATATATATATATATATACATATACATATATCGTTGTCTAATAGGTCACCAAGAATCATTCTTGTAAAGGAATGATTACTTATGAAGGTGAATGGCCTGAAGAGGTTCCTGGTTTCATAAAGAATCAAGTGGGAAGAGTAGCCCTTGCAGACCTATGAGGTTAGTATCATGTGGTTGTGAATTGATATTGTATCCTTATACTATGCCTATGTTTATGTCATGCCATGTAATGCTGAGGGATACATAGGAAGAATGAAAGCAGTGTAATCTGCTACATGCTCGACAAACATGGATAGTGGAGAGACACTAGAAGCAAGGTTGCTTGGTAGAGATGGTGTGTTCTTCAAATGTGCAGTATTGGTATTATGTACCTATTGTATATGCAATGTTATGTACATATGGTGTTGTGCGCATGTTAGATATGCGGTGTTGTGTACATATGGTGTTGTGCACATGTTGGATATGTGGTGTTGTGTACATATGGTGATATGTGCATATGGTGTTGTGTGCATGCTGTACATGTGGTGCTATGTACATATGGTGTTGTGTACATGATTTTACATGTGGTACTATGTGCATGTGGTGTTGTGTACATGTTTTACATGGGGTGGTGTGTGCGGGTGGTGTTGTGTACACATTGTGCATGTGGTGTTGTCACTTGTGTATGCATTGTGCAGGTGATATTGTGTACATGTGGTGTTGTGTACACATTGTGCATGTTATGCTATATACACGTTGTGCAGGTGGTGTTGTGTACATGTGGTGTTGTGTACACATTATGTAGGTGGTGTTATGTACATGTGGTATTGTATACACATCATGCACATTGTGTTGTGCACATGTGGCACTGTGTTATGTGTATTGTGTAGTCATTGTATCATGACATGTGTATTCATTGTGTTGTACTCTGTGTATGTATATGTGTTGTGTTGTACACCGAGTGTAGGAGTGTGCATTGTGTTATACACCAGGTGTAGGTGTATGTGTTTTGTTGTACACTAGGTGTAGGAGTATGTGTTGTGTTGTACACCAGGTGTAGGTGTATGTGTTGTGTTGTACACTGGGTGTAGGTGTATGTGTTGTGTTATATATCAGGTGTAAGTGTATGTATTATTTGGTACACCATGTGTGGATGTGTACATGTGTTATACATTGTTTTTATGTATACATGATTGAATAAAAGGAATTGGGTGTTTGTTATGTGTGGAAATTGATCCGGTGTGCATACGGAAAGGACAAGGAACAAAGATAGAAGCAAGGATTGATTAAAGGATAAGTATCAATACTTTATTTTAGTTTTATTATGAATGTGATTCATGACTCTAATTTATGATGGTTACTTGTGATCTATGATTATGATTTATGATGGTTGTATTTGAGCTAACCCAATGTGATATGTTTATACATGATGATTTGATCAAATATCTAGTTTGACTTGTTGTGATAGGAAGTAAACATGATTGCAAGTGTACCTTATTGATGTGCCATCAATGAGGTATGATTTGAATTTATTTCAATTCATTTTGAAACTAATGGCAATCATGTGCTTGGTACATGAAAGCATGGAAAATGCCCTGTTGGGTTGTTGAAATGCCTAGTTTGAGTGGTTGGAATTGATTGCAAGAATGTTAGCAACAACAGTGAAAGGAATTGAAACATGTAACAATATATTGGTAAATCACTTCAAGAGTAGGGTCATTGTGGGACACTAGTACCTATTAGTGTCCATTGATTTCCATGAGCATGCTATGATTGGTATGATGGTTTTAAGGCAGGGATATGCCTTGTTTTTAGGACATTCCGATGAAATAAAACCTTGCCAAGGGATGGATTGCCCAAGGGACTATGTAGCAGAGAAGGGGATACCAATAGAACTTAGAAGGTGTGTGATTACACAGAAGCGAGTGACTGGATTGCTCGAGGGACTGTGTAGAAGAGAAGGGAAGGTTGGGGAATGAATTTGTTTTGGTAATTAGCATTTCCAGATGGAATCAAAATCACATTGGGAGCGTGCCTTGGAACAATGAGTCAGTAACTGTTCACTGAGAGAAAAAATAGCGCAAGGATGATAGCACTAGACATTGGATGTGAACTTTGGTTTTGATAGTGGATTATGGAATTCCTAGGAAGGAGGTGAATCCTGGTACTACTTTTGAGGGTGGAGATGTAAGCCTCTTTATTCCCTTGTTGTTGGTCCAAGCATCATATCCTTTTTATTTGTTGGTTGAGAAAATATGCATATGTGTACATGTGTATATTATTGTAAGTATTGTATCGAGCTGTGTTTATAAATCTCCATAGACAATATGATTATTTGTTGGTTGAAGCAAATTTGCATGAGTACATGTGTTTTTCATTATAAATACTGCATCAAGCTGGGTTATAAAGATCCATAAGAAATATACTGGTCATGTTTTCAGTAGTTGATATGATGTAAATGTTGCATCGAGCTGTGTTATAAAGCTCCATGGGAAGCATGTGTTTTGTTGGTTTATAAGCATCATTGAACACTGAGGGTGTTGTTCCCCCAAGGGGAAGGGTTTTGTAACATCCATGGTTAAAATTTCATGTAATAAATTTAATAAAGGAAAAATAAGAACAAGGTCATGGGACATGTATTCCAAGCTAAATGTTGGGCAAAACATCCTACTGGGTGTTTATTTCAGTTTATTATGGCTAAGGAAATTGGTAAAGGCATTGACAAAGGCTTTAAAAAGACAAAGTGACATTAATTGGTATTTTTTTATGAAATAAAGGAAAATAGGAGAAAAGGAAGGTGAAAGGTCACATACTTTTATGTGAGGAAAATCAAAGAAAAAATAGAGGAAAATGAAGAAAATAGAGGCCCCAATAATAAAAAGGCTTTTGACGATCAGGTCACAACTTTTGGTTGGTTAGATTTTGTGAGTTGAAGAATTATGTTAGTTTTAGCTTAGAGCTCTCTCTGTATTCTCCCTCTTTGATACGCTTGCACACTTAGAGAAATATTGGATCATTGTTGGAGCATGCTTGGAGCACTCTAATTTTCATTGGATTTGGAAAAGCAGGAAAAGGAAAGTAGGAAAGCGCAAAGGAACAATGAGATCAACAACTATAATGGGATTGATTTGCAGGTATCGAGTTGAATGTGTGATTTATTCACTATTTTTTGCATGCATGGTATATTCATGAGGTTATTTGGTTATGATCTACTATTGGCATGGAGGATTTCTTAGATTAACATTGGTTTTACCTAGCCTTGCCATTTCCTGGATAACCATGGGGTTTTGGGTTTTTCTACTTGTTGTTTTCAATTGGTGTGCAAGTTTCTTATGGTTATGGGTTGAGTTATTAGTTCTTGGAACTACAGTAGGGACAAACACTCTAGAGCCCTAGTAACTTGGGTAGAGACCAATCTAGTTGGTGTTAGTAATATCTGAATGTGAGGTGGAATCATTGGTTGATGGTTGAGGTGGTTTGGCCTTTGGAAGCCCTAGTTTGGTTTTGTTTGGTTTATTCCATGAGATCACACATTCACGCTTGGAATATGGCGTGGGGGTGATTGGCTAAAAGAGAGATTTGGTTCATCCCAATCTATGGTCGAGTGGTACGTGGAAGTCCCTGACTTGGTTCGTTTTACATATATTAATAAGATCTCTTTTCCTATGGTGTTTTTATGTATACTTGTACTTGATATTATGTGGCTATGATAGTTTTTCTATCATGGTTTATATGTCGTTCACTTGTTAGTTACATGTTGATCATATGATGTGTATTGTCTATGGATTTTGATATATTTTGATTAGTTTATGAATGGTTAGTGAATGCATGAACTAACAAATGTTATTACAGCTATTATGTGAGGTTATTAAATCTTCTTGATGAATCTCAGATAAGTATCAAATCCCTGTGTTCAAATATGCATTCATGACCTGTATGTTACATGTTCTCAACGTGTTTGTCAAAATGATTGTCATGGTTAGGCTTGGTTAGGTCAATTCCCTAATCAAATTTCATATGAATGTCTTTGTCTTGATGTCATATATCATACTGGACAGTCTCATTAAGTTATGGGCAGTGGTATGGAGACAAGCCCTAAAAAGGTGGCACTAATTCTAGGGCTGCAGACTTAGAACTGAGAAATTGAGACTGCAGTCACTACCTTGCAGGCTTATGCATGCGACTGGAGGCCTACAGTTGCATGGATGTAGTGTTATGCATGCGACTGGTAGTCTTGGTTAGTGAAATAGAGCCCCAACTTAGGATTGGGCAGTAGGAGTGGTTTTCTAGCATCTAAGTGTCTTATAAGTCCTGTAGGATGTTAGTTACTTGTGGTTGGTATGTTTAGTTGTCGACCCCACTTCCATAAGTGAATCTTGGAGGTTGTGTCATGTCATAGTAGCTCCTCCTCTCATGTTTACCTCGATAGGCTCGTTAAAGTGGGTAAATGTGGGAGGGGTGATTATAATAATTTATGACAATGTCCCTCTTAACATTCAATGGAGTGATAATACTTTGGAACCTCTAATACAACAATGTATGGAGAGTGCCTTGATAGATTATTCCTTGCCATGGAGTATGTACACTCCTAACATTCCATGTAAACATGATACAAGTGCATCACCTTTTAGTTTAATGAATAATAATTGAGCTGATAGGCTCATTCTTTAGCCCAATATGAGGGGAATATGTAATTCCATTTGTGGTCAATGTGGAGTTGACACGTGTCCCTTTTAAAATAAAAGAAAACATTCTTTAAATTAAAAAATAATCTCAGCTATAATCAAAATAAAAACAAATACACATATTTGGTTAGTTTTACTTAAAAATATTATAAAATGTGATCCCATTCTACCAATGTTTGCTTTATTGGTTGTTAATATTACAACCCAATACAGATGAGATATGGTAAAAATATTTCACTCTCACTCTTAGTTATAAATAAAATATTTTCATGTCCATATGAAATAAGACAAATTTATCTCAATTTTTAAAATTCTTTTAAAGTAATTAAAAAAAACAAATAAAATTGATATTATTATTATTTTAAGGTTACGGCCAAGCGAGACACCAAATTGGTGTATGAGACCCCCTTGTTTGTGGGACAAGGGACCCACCTCCGCGAAACGATGACTCCTAAGTCTGTGAAGACATACATACTCTACCCTCCTCTGGTTTTGAACCTGTGACCTCTTAGGAGGAAACACATGCTCTTAACTCTTAGACCCACTCAAGTTGTATTATAATTTCATATTTCTATGGGGCATTTAAATAAACCATTTTAATATACATTTTAACTAATTTATTATAATATCAACTTTAAAAAAACATAAACATATATGTATATATATGAACCTTAATAAAATATGTCAATGTGCAAAAAGAAGAAAAAGTAATTGAAAGTAAAATGATTCAATTCATTCCTTATCACAATAATAAGAAGGAGATGCTTAATTAATTCAATTCTTAATATAAAATTAAATATGTGACATTTAAAAAATATTAATAGTAATTAAAAAATTCAACTTGCACCATAAATAAAATATTTCAATATATAAATTAAGTAATATGGAAAGGTGTTTAAAATATATATTAATTGAAAATAAAACTACCTAGACAATGTAATCCCTAAATAAATATCTCAATGCTCATGTTAACTAAATTATTTCAATATCAACAATTTACATATTATATATGGTTTAAAATAATAATAAAATGTTTATATATTATATAAAGTAATTGAAAAATTAAATTCTTATTGTTATAGCATTTACGTATTATGTTTTACATTTTTACCCTTTTATTAAGGCTCAAATATTTGAATATTGGAATTGCACTATTAAGCTATTTTATTCCATGTATTCAAGGGATTTTTAAGGGGTTGAATCAATTTAAGCTTTAAAAATGAAATTTAAAAAATGTGTGTGTGTGTGTAGAGAGAGAGAGAGAGAGAGAGATCATTTACCATGCAAACTTTGGGGTTCAATTTTTTTAAGTTTTGCACTATAAAAATAATTTGCACCTTAAGAGATTTGATCCCTCTAGGCTCTTGTTGGATCTAGGTTAAGATGGATCTATATTGGTTCATACACTTTGAAATCTGCTTGAGTTGGTTCTTGGCTATGCTTTTGATGTTCCATCTCGCAATGGATCATATTTCCACTTGTATCAACTTGGGCAACTCTTTAATCATCCCAGTGGCTACAAACATCATTTTGAAAGGTTTTAATTATGATTGATTATTAGTGAGTGTGCTTATTTATGCTTAGTGTTCTCGTTTTGTCCTTGTTTGGCTTTCTTCCCCTTCTTGGTTTGAGTATTGCTCTATGCCAAACCTCTTGCTTTCTTCTTGCAATCTGCCAAGGCTCAGGCTCCCATATTGCTGCATATCAAGACTTTGGTTCTCATTTGGTTCTTAACCCAGGGTCTCCCAGAATATAAGAGGGTGGGATTCATCTCCTAAGATCTCCTTTATATGGATGGTAAGTTGTCTCCTTGTAAGATTATGTCTCGTCTTCCCCTCTTTATCTTCCTTTGGTTCAAATCCATTCTCAACTCTTGGTTGATGCTACTATTGAAGTTTATCCTTGCTTGATAGCTACATCCCCATCCCTAGTCACAATTATTCATGTTTTTAATACTAAGAGTCTCTACCCGTTCACTTGGGTTTCAGAGATCGACATGGCAACATGCATTCTCCTTGTGTGTCCCCAACTAAATGCAAAGCTATCCATTGCTACCTTTTAGGAAAACACTCCACCTTCATTTGCAAGGAGATCAACAAAGCTAAACATGAAGCACATGTAGGAAGAAGATTCCTTTGTGATATTGAGGTTGAGTAAAATATGATCATTAAATCCTTAATACAAAGAACACCTACATAAAGAAAACTAGATTTATTCAAACTATAGACTTGAATGGGCAAATAAAAGTGCTCGTAAAATAATAAAAATGTCAAACAAGAAATCTGACTCATCATTGATGATTACAACTTCTGCCAAATAAACTAAACTCTGAAGTCTCCATAGAAAATAGCTTATTTGATATTCCCCACTTGGAAAAAATACAAAAACTCCTAACTCTGTTCAATGCATTTTCCAACTAATAAATGTTTAGAATCTTAATTTTTACTCTCCTTTTTATCTCAGAGTAGCCAGGCTGTCATCCTGATAATATTGTTCCATCTGACCTATTGGATCACCCCTGCAAACACCATCGTCTTGTAAAAATAATAATAAAATCCAATTCAATTAAAGATGAAGACAGATCTAATTCAATAGGATCAAATCACTTTGAATGCAAGTGAAAGTTGGAAATCATTTTTCATTGGTAAAAATTGGGCACATGAATTTCAAGCGCTGGTCGATCAATTGCATTGACGCTGATTTCAGATACCCTGTTGTTCAGAATGGTCCTTATGACTCCCACTTTACTGAAGAATAAGTATTCGTATTTAATTTATATTTATAGCGGCAGCCAGTTAAATTTGATCTTAAATCTATTCAGAATAACTTTCACCCGTTACCAATTATTTAAATTAAAAAAAAAAATCAAAAATATATACTTCGCGAAAAATTATTTAGATTAAAAAAAAAAATCAAAAACATATACTCCGCGGAGATAGGTTGCAAGGACTATTCCTGCATTCCTTCAGGCAACGAACAATGGCCACATGAGATAAGCTTTAGTTACACAGAACAACTATTTCGATTGATTCCTTGTCTATAGATTCAAGAGAAAGGCCAAGATTCTTTAGAGTTTACTGGGCATTTTTGTGACCATTGCAAAATCCAGGAATATTTTGAAGTGTTTAAACAATTTTGAAAAGTTAAAAAATTGATTATTCTCTTGACTAGTGGATTCCAGGAATATTTTGAAGTGTTTAAACAATTTTGAAAAGTTAAAAAATTGATTATTCTCTTGACTAGTGGATTCCGAGATATTCTTAAGACAAAAATTTAACAGAATCTACAAAATTGACCAATTCTATATTCCAATTTTGAAAATTAACAAAATCTACCGAATTAACCAGCTCTATGTTCCAATTTTGAAAATTAGGTTTGTGTTGAATGACAAATCATCCCGATAAATCCATGCTTTTTTTTTTAATGATTTCGCTCCCTAGGGTTTACAATTTCTCACAATGGGGTTGATATGTTCTGTTATTGCACCGACATTCCCCTGGAATGATTTGTCTCCTTCATGGTTACAATTGCTTAGAAAGAAAACGGGAGAGCAAGGCTATTCAATTCAGTGATTTGATTCCGCATAAAATATTAATTTACTGTATTGAAATAATAAATTCATTCTTATTATCTCGTGTGTCTATTTCTGGTTTGATAAAGCGGGTAACATAACTAATGTTTTGATGAGTTAAGCAAAGGAAAATAAAATATAAACGAAACTCACTTTCTCAATTAATAACTTCGAAACTCGTTTAAATCACAGGTGCCGTGGTGTAGTTGGTTATCACGTCAGTCTAACACACTGAAGGTCTCCAGTTCAAGTCTGGGCGGCGCCATTAAATTTTGTGTGCATAAACCCTACACAGGTCTCCCGTTCAAGTGTAGGTGCCGTCAGTTTGAATACACAGGTCTCCCGTTCAAGTGTGGGTGCCGTCCGTTTGAATACACACGTCTCCCGTTCAAATGTGGGCCCAAAGGTAAAAATAGTGAGCGACCTTTCATGGGTTTCAATTACAATTCGTCCCACCCCCAAGGGTTTTACTCTAACCTTCTGACTTGAAAGTCATAAAGATAAGTGGTTTTTATTCTAAATTGGAAGTCTTAAAGTAAGTGAGATGACCCTATGGTTTTTACTCTAACTTTCTAAAATGAAAGTTCTAGGTTTTTATTTAACCTTCTAAAATGAAAGTCTCAAAAATAAGTGAGAAATGACTTTATGGTTTTTATTTTAACCTTCTAAAATGATAGTCTTGAGATAAGTGAGATGGTTTCACCTAATAAATCTGAGGTTTCTTTCCTTTTAACTATAATAAAATATGATGTTGTGGGTTTAGTTATTCTCTATAAGATAAGTAAGGTGACCCCTATGATTTTTATTTTAAATTTCTAAAATGAAGTCTTAAAGATAAGTGAGATGGTTTCACTTAACAAATGTGAGGTTCTTTGTTTTTCAACTATAATGAAATTTGGTGTTGTCGGTTTAATTATCCTCTATAATGTTTAATGGTGTAGATTAATGGGAGTCTTAAAGATAAGTGAGATGGTTTCACTTAACAAAAGTGAGATTCCTTGTACTTTAGTTATAATGAAATATGTTGTTGTGGCTCTAGTTATCCTTTATAATGTTTACTGGTGTAGATTATCTTGGCTTCAATGGGTGGTTTCAATATCTTTTGACCTTGGTTTTAATAAGTTCTCAACTATGGAGGGTTTTCATTACCTTAGTGATTGTGGTATTTATGAAATTGCAAATCTTTATCAAGTCCAATGAAGGGTGTGTCGATTTGAAGATTAATAAATAGGAATTTCCTATCTTAATAACATAATGTTTTCACAACTTAAAGCTCAATTAATTAAGGATGCAAAATTTAAAGTAAGGATGGTTGTTTAAGGCATGAGAAGCTCACTTTATATATACAATATACAATATCAATTGATTCAATATATTTTGACCATAAGTATGGAGGGTTATCATTACCTTTGTGATTATATTCCTTACGAAATTGTAGATCTTTATCAAGTCCAATGAAGGGTGTGCCAATTTATATTTAGCAATTTCTTATCTTAATAACATAATGCCTTCACAACTTGAAGCTCAATTAATTAAGAATGTAGACGTAGGAGTAAGGATGGTTGTTCAAAACAAGAAAATTGAAAAGCTCACTATATATAACAATGTACAATATCAATTAATTATGGATCTTGCACTCATTGGATTCCCTCCCAAAAGTCTCCATTGACCCAAGACAATTGTGATGAAAGGTAAGGCAATTGTGATGGAGGGTCAAATAATTGAAAATAAAATTATAGAAGTGGGTATATTTTTACCAAAATTAAATATAATTTTTGTTAAGCCAATAAATTGTTAGAATTTTTATTATTTTTTCACAAAGAAAAAATAGCTACACTTTTATTTAAACAGGAAGTACATTAGCACAATTTACATAGATATACTAGGGACTAGAGGCTTCCCCACGATCACAGTTAAAATACAACAATAAAAAAAAAACACAACAGAGCAACCCGATCAAGACAAAACATAGGACCCTTGTAAGAACGTTGACAACTCAACAGACTACATACTACAGTCATACAAGAAAATGCCAAAAAGAAACAAGCTCAAACTCCCCCGGTCAGAGGGAGAAAAACCCAACATGGCTCATAGAATCATCAATCAACAACTTATATTGAACATATCCTGGAGCCAAAGAGCATCCTTGCTTGGACATGAGGTTTGTCACAAAATTCTTCTCACAGAAAATATGTAAGTAAATTCTTCTGAAGGACATATTCAGATCGCGAATAAGCAACATTCAATGGTAAAGTTGAGGAGGACAAAAGGAAGAAACACCCTTGGCCCAATTGATGACAAACTGGGAGTCCCCATAGATGTCAACTTCCTCAATGTCCAACCAAGAAGCACAATGAAGAGCACCCCACAATGCCAACAATTAGAACCAACCCCACCGAACCAAGAGAAATGATAGGAAATTCCTCGATCTGGGACAATGAAAATTCTATAGCCACACTAAACATCCTATGAAGCTCCATTGAAAAAGGTGACAGGGGAAGACATTCCAATCCTATGCCTAATACAGGCTCTCAAGGTTGGTTTTGGGTGCCGAGGACCTATTTCTTAAAAGAAGGTCTGAATTCTAATGCAGGTAAGACTCACATCAAGAATTGACTCTTGGAAAATACAAGCATTTCTATTCCTCCAAATTCCCCAGAGAATATACAGGGGAAGTGAACAACCCTCTTGTTGCTATTCGAACCAGAAAGATAAACAATCACTGATTGAGGTTCTGACCTCTAATGAATACAAATTAAAGTAAAGGGAGAACTCCTTCCAGATCTTAACAACGAAAGGACATATGAGAAAGAGGTGTAACACATCCTCCTCATCCTTCCCACACATCGGGAAAAATGTTAGGACCCTAGAATCCTCTTTTGGAAAGCTTCGCCCATATTAAAATTGTGTTCATGTATACCAACCAAGTAAAACGTTTTAGTTTGATGGAGCCTCCCAACTCCACATCTTAGACAACCATAGAGGATGGGAAACCAAACCCTGCTTCAGAGAGATGTAAGAATACATCTCTTTAACCAAGATGTGTCTATTAATATCCTTGCCACCCCACACAAGACAATCCAGTCTATCAGTCGATACAACCTTGGATTGACATAGAGTGAATCTATATTATTCCCATTCTGCTTCCAACCAAGATGGAAGGTGGAGGTCCGAAGAACTAGGCCATGAGGGAGAGAGGAAAGGGACGAAAAAGTGTCAGGGGCAATATGTGTCAGATGACATCTACTTGATTCATAGAAAAAATGCAATGTATTAACTGAGAGGAGATGACCCTTAGTCATACCTTTTATAGCATCAAGGCCAATGGCGACCCTATCTCCCTTACCAACTTCCCACTTAAATTAGCGCATAACCATATTTTTGCCTTCATAAAACTGCACCAAATGAAGGAAGTGTTCTTTATTCTAGGAGCACCTGAGCTGACCCAATCTTCCATATTAGAGTTGTAAATATATTTGTCTTTAATATTCTGATTCCATATACCACCACCTATAAGGTCCCTCCAAATATTTTTTTGTGAGAAGGTAGAGGTTGAAAATCTGAGAATCATGAGTGCCCCATCCCCCATCATCCACATCCCTTGTGAGAGATTTTACGCTGGCCATATGATATTTTTTCCCCTTTCCAACTCCACTCCATAAGAAATTAACAATAAGGGCATCTATTTTGTAGATGACAACCTTTGGTAAGTGGAATAGGTACATCTAGTAACATGAGATGCCCTATAAGACAAATTCTACCATCACAAGTTGACCTCCCAAGAAGAGCCATTTATGCTCCCACATACCCAATTTGTGCTTGAAATTATCAATAAACTTGTTCCAATCGTGGTTCCTATAACTATTTGGTTTTAGATTGAAACCCAAATACTTAAAACCTTCCATGAGAGATCAAGATTTGACACCAAAAAGACTAGAAATCACCTCAGTAGTCCCCACATCCACCTTGTTAGATATTAGTTTAGATTTGTCACAATTCATGAAGAGCCCAGAGGTTTTCCCAAAATTAGACAAAATGAGATGAAAAGCATGCCATTCCTAAATTTGGGCATGCCCAAGACAAAGAAGGTCGTCCAAGAACATGAGGTGGGCAGTTCTTATGCTTTTGGACACCTTGCAACCCTCGATTAGACCATTTTTCATTACTTCATTGGTGCCCCTGCTCAGCATCTCTATAACCAAGATGAATAGAAGAGGAGAGAGCACACATCCTTGGTGTAGACCTTAGGATATCTTAAAGAAAATGTTGGTTTTCTATTAATAAGAATGGCAAAGTTTGTAGAGGTTACATAAGCCATAATCCATGTGAATTGCCTTCTCTCCATGCCTATCTTGTGAAGAACCAATCGCAACAGGTCTGATTCAATCATATCATATGCTTTGATCAAATCTATTTTCATGAGGCATGCCTCCATATTTTGGGTTTTGATTGAGTGGATGCATTCTTATGCAATCGCCACCACATTTTGTATCTGTCTATTTGGAAGGAATCCAAATCGCTTAAGAGAAATGTGAGAATATATAATTTTTTTGAATATGTTAAATAATAATTCAAAGATAATTTTATAATTTTATACTATAAAATTTCAAATTATATGAAAAATTGGAAAACCAACATAATTTATAAATAATATATTTATCATTTTGAAAAACCTTCAATGATTATCATAAAACTTTATCATTTCAATTTATATGATCTCATAATAAAATATAGTTACGATGTTCTTTCAATCTCTAAGTGCCTAATGTTAAGAGCATGTGTTTCCTCCTAAGAGGTCACATGTTCAAAACCAGAGGGGGGTAGAGTATGTATACCTTCGTAGGCTTAGTAGTCAAATCCTTGCGCGGAGGTGGGTCCCTTATCCCACAAACAAGGGGGTGTCTAGCTTGTCCATGACCTTAAAATTAGATAATCATAATAATAATAATAATAATAATAATAATAATCCATTTTGACATTGTTTTGAAAAGAATATATTTATTTATTTTAAATATTATAAATTTATGAAAGGTAGTTTAATTAATGATTATTGCACTGAGAGGCTTACAACCCAGTATAGGGTAATGTTTAGATGTAATATAAGAAACTTTGTAAACATTTTTACATGTGGGCTTAATATATTGAATTTATATTAATATGTCCAATTTATAATATGTAAATTGGTAAACATTTACATGTCTGTTAAAATTAATATAGAGCCCAAAGGAGATATTGTTGCGTCCGTAAAAAGTTAAAAGTAATCAAAATAATAAAATTCAAATTTGTTACATTGTAATTGTGATAGTTTTTTAGATTAAAATAAATCATAATATACATATTACATTCAAATAAAAGTAGCAACAATAAGTTAGGATCCATTTTACCTTATAAATTAGAATAATGATTATGTAACCATATTTAAATTTAATTACTAAGAACATAAACTTACAATATAACAATATGTTTAACCGTGGATATTCAAGTCCACTTTGCCATAGATAGTATTAATTTGTAAATAGGCTTTGTTACTAAACCATAGGACATCTATGGCTCATCAATATAACATGCCAAAAAATCATCTCTAATTTCACACTCAAAATATTTTATAAATATTTTATTTGAATTTAATTTTATAACAATTTTTTTTATTAAATTTAAAAGAAAAAATATTTTAATTACTTTTGAGATATATTTACACCTCTTATTACATGAAAATATATAAGATATAAAAGTAGTGTGTACATTAAGATCCATTTCACCATATAAATTAAAATAATAATTTTGTAACCATATTTAAATTTCATTAATAAGCACAAAAACTTAATACTTACAATATAACAAGATTTTTAACTATAGATATTCACCACAACTTTACCATGAATATTATTAACCATACCATACCATGGGCCAATACGATGGCTCATTAATGCCACATGCCCACTAACCATCCATTATTTCACAATCAAAATGATACTTACAATTAACAAGACTTTTAACCATAGATACTCACCCCACATTACCATGGATATTATTAACCATACCATACCATGGTTCATCAATACCACATGCCCAAAATCCATTCTCATTTCACAATCAAAATATTTTATAATTTGTTTGTTTTTTTTTTTTTTAAATTTAATTTTATTACATTTTTGGGCCAAGAAACAATCTTCATCCCAGTATGGAATAGTTGTTGTAATGTTATCTAAAAATTTTGACCTAGTGAAATTACATAAAAGTAAAAATAAAAATTATTAATTAAAACATCTTAACTTAGAAATAAAATTAATAATTAAACCATCCTAGATCCATCTTAACTTTGGATCTATCAAGCTCTGAGAGGGATCAAAATTCTAGAGGTGCAAACCTTTCCTCAAGTTTTTCACACAAAAAATAGGTTTGCACCTCTAGAGATTTGATCCCTCTCCGCGCTTGATAGATCCATAATCCATAGTTAAGATAGATATAGGTTGGTTCCATTAAAGGATAATGAAGAATTAATTTTCGTAGTTCCCCCAAACTTATTCTTCATTTTTGTGTTAGCCTTGGAATTTCCTTCCTCCAAATCTTGGCAAAGCTCTAGAATAACAGATATTTTCATAGCATCATCATCATGCATTATGTTAAATTATTAGTAAATATAATCATCATTGGATTATTTTTTGGCTACCTCACCATCCTTCTTCCCCCAAACTTATTCTTCATTTTTGTGTTAGCCTTGGAATTTCCTTCCTCCAAATCTTGGCAAAGCTCTAGAATAACAAAGATTTTCATAGCATCATCATCATGCATTATGTTAAATTATTAGTAAATATAATCATCATTGGATTATTTTTTGGCTACCTCACCATCCTTCTTAAAAATACCGAAGAACCGCACCATTAAGGTTATGATTTCCAAGAAAACCTAGAAGGCCTTCCTTTTGTAAGTTGTCAAAAGTTCTTGATAATTGTCTTCAAATTTATATAGCCTTGGGCCACAATATCTAAGAAAAATTCCAATGAAATATTTGAGAGAAGTTATGCTCTAAGGGATGCGAGTTTCCTCAAGTCAAACACTAGTCCTACGTCCCCTAGAAATTATAAATAGCCTCATTATGGCATCCTCAAATCTATCCTCAAAATTTGACACATTCTTCATAAATTCCAAGACATGTGGGACAATAGAAAAAGGCTCCCCTTCAAACTTAGGGAGATCCTCATAAAATTTTGGAGGAGACCTATTTGAGTATACCAAGATATTCTCAGTATACAACATGAGAAACAATACATGATAACCCCAAGGAGTGATGTTTCATACATTCAAATTTAGAATTTATGATAAATGCAATTTTTTACCTTTTCAAATTGGAGTCACTAGCATGAGCTATCAAATGCCTTCGAAGTGGTGTTTGTCTCACCTCACAAGCATCAAATATTAAAAATATATCAGAATAAGGAATCCATTCTTTCAGTGGAGTTTCTTGGACGAAAATATCTTCAAGTCTAAAATTCATCCAATGCATCTTTTAGGAACTAAACTTTATCGCCGATAGCAATGCCAAAAAATAAAACATGGAAATCTCGCATTCCTTGAGATAAATTCCAAAACTTCAAGTAAGAAACCCATTGCACCTTAAAGCAGGGCACTATCACCTCACTGACCCTCATCTCTCTTCTAACAAACTCTCCTCTAGCTCAAGGGGGGTTCCCCCTAAGATATGATTATTAGGGCTTGGTAGTTCTAATATTTTGGCTCATAAGTTCCTATGGGTTAATATAAACAATAATATCAACCAAGATAATCTCATATATGTCTTTGAACACACAAAATAAATGAATTATTAGATGATCTTGGAGAGGAAACCATATCGAAACAATTTTAAATGTTATTAAGTAAAAAGGGTGATGGAAGATATAAGATCAATGTGTTAGTTTTTATGTGTGTGTGTGTGTAGGTTTTAATATTGTGAATTTAAATGTTTCAAATAGATTCTTAATAAAAACAAAAAGGATGCAAGGGCACACACACATTTAACACACAATTTTATCATGGAAAACCATAACATTTACAATATTACAATACAACATGTATATCATGTGCCTACCATAAACCCACATTCCATTGGTTATAATACAATCATAGTTCCTTAACTAGAATTACAAAACCATTGGTTGAACCACCATGCACTATAAAACCACTGAAATAAAAAAATAAAAAATATGTGCCAAAAAATACCAAAAATAAACGCACAAATTACCCAAAAAAATCAAGGGCTCTACTCATTTGTGACGCCACCTATGGCCCACCTGCTTCACTCAATGCAACAAATCTTGTGTGTGCCTAGTCATAGAAAGAATATAACACATATCCAATAGTCTCTCACTTTTTATTTTCATACAAGGGGTCATAGGAGTACATGATCAATAATCTAGGATAGTAACACTTATTAATTCTCTACACCAAGAGAACTTCTCAATGCTCATAAATGTTATTAATGAATCTACAACATTCTTCAAAGTATCAACATTTATTAATAGCACCTTCCCATTAAAACCTATATAAGCCCCATGATAACCCTAAAACCTTTTATTAATCCCTAGATATTAAGTGATTACATTTCTATTGTTATATTGTTATGTATGCTTGAACCTTGCATGGTTTCATTTTATTAAAGTTGTATCCATTGCCTCCCATATATAAACTAAGGAGACCTAATCTTAGAATCATCAAATATTCTCTTGTACATTGTATTCATTTTACATAGAGACTTCTCCCTTGAAAAAGTTTGTAAATGTTGGTTTCTTATCATTCTTAAGTCGCAAGGTTCATAACATTTCATATCAGAGCTCATTATCCTAAGGTTTTTCTACTTCAAATAGGTCATCATGAGATTTTTGCTATAAAGTGTTTTATAGAAGGTTTAAGATGGTGAAACTTGGTGAATTTTGAGGAGAAACCTTAGGCAATATCTAGTTCAAATTTCAGATGTTGGTTCACTATATTTTTAGAGATCTATTAGAAGGAAGTTAGGGTTCCTAAATGCTCTAGAAATTTGGTCAATTTGGAATTTTCACTATAACTTTTTTGCTATGAGGTTTTAGACTGTGAAACTTGGATCACATTAAAGAAAATTATTGATGAAATCTAGTTCAAACTTCAAATATTTGTTCGCTATAATTTCATACATATGCTTTAAGGAATTCTAGGTTCCTAAATGCTCCTAAAATCAATTTCAAACATATCATTTTGTCATTTTCGCAGTAAATTTTCTTTTGGCAATTTTCATATAGTCAAACTTGGACATGGAACATCTGGGTCAATTTTCATTTTTTTATTCCCCATATTTTTAGATGTATACCTTGTGGAAGTTAGGGTTTGTGAACAATCCGAAAATAAATTTTAAATAGGCCGCTTGGTATTTTTTCTATATCTAATTTTCTAGGACTTTTCAGACTATGCAATATTCAAGAATTTAAGTTGACATCTAGAAGTACCTTAGGTACAAATTTTAGAATAATTTTTGAAGAATTGTATGCATGGCATGGTATACAAGTTTTTCTCATGGGAAGAGGCCAAAAATCAACGAGTTTTGGGAAAGTTACCATAAATTTCACTTGTCATATCAAATTCTATTCACACTTGTGGAATTGCAAAAGACATGTCATCGTATTGCAAACCAAAGTTCATGATCTAGAAGAAATCAAATCTCAAATTAAGGTATGCAACTTACAAGAGACATAAATTTTCAGTAGAAGATCCCATTTTTTTGGTGAGTGAAAGTTGTGATAAAGATGAGTACTATTTTTATTTTCCAACATAACTCCAAATAAATATACTACACTAACTAACAATGTCAATATTTAATGTTTGTAAAATCAACCATTTTTAATATTGATTGTGTGACAATATTTCTCAAAATATAAGGGACTTAATCAATCATGCAGGTGAATTACCTCAATATTACCAAGAAACGTGTATTTGACATGCCAAACTTTGCTTTCAAGTTGTATAGCAACATCATTGTCCCCAACTAAGTAGACTTTGACTTCTTGTTAGGTCTAAAGACAGAGGTGGTGGAAGAAGATTCCAAGCTTTTGAATAAGGTATTAGTGATATGAGCATCATCCCCTAGCTCGTCATTATGTAATGAATCTAACAACATTTCCTACATGGCAGTCGTATCCTGTAAGTAATCATCCATACGAACCTTTATTTGATTGTCTCCATTGCCAACTTGTGATGAAGAAATACTATTTTTATAGTCATTCCTAATTGGTGAATCTAGACGTAGTGGGAATTGAATGGGTGGTTGATTCAACCATTCTTTGTATGCTTCCTCTTTGAGTCCTTCTCTTAATGCAACATTCTCTCGATTTGATGTTGTAGTGGTGTGCACCAGAAGATGGTAGGTGGGTCACTCATCATTACTAGAATCATAATTTTAAAAAATATCGAATTTCATTAGTACAATATTAATGATATTTGTAAACACATCAATGTAATTGGTTTTTTGACATTACATTATACCAAATAATTATTACCATCGTTGATCTAGGATTATGGCTGGAAGATTTCATGTTCCAACTGGAAGGGTGAAGAGGTTGTACATTTTCATATAGCAATTGCTTGCAATAGGTTAGTCCTAATAAGAGCTTTCAACATTTTTGAAATGGAGAAATATTTTCTGTATCTAAACTCAATTTTGAATCATGATCTTGCAATTTTGGATACATTTTTATTCAAATTGTCATGGATTAAAAAAAAAATTCAGTTAGATAATCGAAATATAAATAAAATTTGAACTTACTGGATATGGAAATGGAGAATTCCATGGAGGAATTTGATCAACACTATGGAATGAGCTAGAATTTGAAGAATTGACCATTTGATATTATTGATATTTTCTCCTTGCATTTTAGAAAAATCATACATAAAATTTTTTGTACATATCTAAAATTAATTTCAAGAACCATATAACCGCAATCTAAATTTTAATATAGTTTTCAAATCATTTTTCAAGAATAAGGCGACTTTAAGTGGAAAATGTATACTATGAACTATTGTAATTCATGTGGATGCGTCCTAAAGGATAATTTGAGA
>APFE030556485.1:68942-99752 GCA_000404065.3 Pinus taeda | reverse complement strand
TACACTTTTTGTTAATTTATCCAAGTTCAGAAAATAAAATAAATAAATAATTGTATAATAAAAAATTATTATTGATTGTACTAGTAAAATTTTTTACGATCTCTATTCATATTTAGATTAAATTAAAATTCAAGAAAAAACAAAAAAATTCAGTACTTACCTTAAACCCTTGCTTCTTCTAGCATATGTGACTGTAAAATTTCAGCTTAAGGTTTAACTCCCTCTACCATTTCATAATTAGGGGTTTTCATTTTAGGCACTTTAGATTTAATGGGTTTGTAACTTACTATATAAAGAGCCTTTGACATGTAAAGTAGGAGGATCACTTATTGAATTAGATCTGTAAAGTAGGAGGATCACTTATTGAATTAGATCCAAACCCTATGGGCCATGTCCATTTTTTTTAAATGATGTATGTTTTGTGGTGCGTAAGTGTAATATAACACACCAATGCGCCTTGTGTAATACAACACACCAGTGTATTATAACCCTATCGACTCCGTCCAATTTGTTTATCAGTGCTCTTAGTGTAATATAACACACTAGCGCACCTCTGCCAAATAGCATAGTTAAGTCATTGTGGTGCTTTTATCTTTACAAATCACACTATCATAATTTAAAATATTTAAAAATAATAATGTTCAGTGTCACCGATGAGCAATTAAACACTCAACATGTTTAATGGCTTAAACACATTGGGACATTTATTTAAATAAACACACCAATTACTAGAGCTCTTTGGCTAGAAATTATTGATTTATGTATAAAATAATTTTATGGCTTCTGTATTGAATGGTGCAGGTTGTATATTGATCAAATATGTCTGAGAAGTTTTCAAGTAGCAAAAATACTAATTGACACAATGATAACACATCTAAAAAAGCAGAGAAGGAAAGTTCTTTGTAAATTCTTTACAAAATTAATATGTTTGAACTATATGTAAGTTTAAATAATATGTATTGGTTAGTGTGTCATGCAAAGCCACAAAATGAAGAAGGATGGTAAGATTATTTCTAATCTAAGTGCAGAATAATGTAAAAGCCTAATAGAAAAATTGCAGAAGGATGAATTAGGTGAATGAAAAAATACTATTCAATATGATTTTTTTTTCAATAATAATATACTTAAGAATATTAGATAGCATGTTTCAAACAATCTATTGATTCATATATGTTTAATGTACTATAGAGAGCAACAACGAAGGAAAAGATCAATGCATTTTTAATAAAATAAATATTATAGAACATGTAAATGATGATGAATTAGTCTTTAGCTCATCTAGAGTGGTGCTAGAGATTAATGAAAGGGGGATAATTTTTTACAAAAATATGAGGGATATAGTGGAACGAATGTATAGACATACTTTCCACTTACAATAGAAAAATCAATCTAGTGATTCCAAGAACCAAACTATATCTAAACTATATGAAGTGTTTCCATAGTAATGATTAATGAGACCTCTCATACTTGCAATAGAAAAAACATACAAGAACAAAAAAAATTTATTCAAAAGGTAATACTCCTAATTAAAATGATTTTCTATAATCATATGTATATGTTACTACAAACTATTCATTTATTAATATCAATTTTGTTATATTTTGTTTTCATATATCAATATAAAAATAGTTTATTACCTTTTTTCGGGAAGATTATGAAAATCCCAAAAGATCAACAAGATGATATGCAAAACATGCCAATAGGAATGTCCAAAAAATGTGTACGAGGAGATGGTCAAATAAATGGACAGAATTGCATCACAGGAGGAGCCATTTCAACAATAACGTGCTTCAAATGTATGTAATCTTGTTTGATTTTTTACATATAAAAAAAAGATTTAGCATTAAATATTATTTTTCAAGTATTTTCTTACTAAAAACAAAACAAAATGGAACTCATTCAGCACATCAACAAGACGACAAGGAAGAAAAGGGTTGACATCAAAGTTTGTGAGTAATTGTTAATATTTCCTTATAACAACTCAAGGTTTCATTTTTCTATATTTTAAGTTGTTTTACAATAACCATCCATGAATGTCTTCAAATAGGTGCTAACATACAAAAAATAGTCATCATAAAAATTGATTAACATTGGATTAAATATGGATTGTGAGTATATATTGGCATATGAAAAATTAATTGTGGAATTTGTAAGTATCTATGTTGTTTTATTTATTTAAGTTTATAATTAATAGAAAAAAATCCGTTATATTAAATATATGTTTTATGATGAGGTATAAAACATGCAAGAAACAAAATATGGAACTATGTTAGTAGAATACTTGTTGCAACAAGGCATGAGACTTGGTTTTGAAACCATGTGTATAGTTCATGAATCATTTCTTGATATGGTACACTGTTATTCAATTTACATTGATGTATATTGTTTATTTCTATTTTCACTATTCTTACCAATGTAGATGCACTCATTGCACATTTTTTTATGTTTTCAAATGGAACAAGATCAAGAATACTAAAATAATAGACACAATCAACACAAAATTCGTCCAAATAACCTAAGTCATGGAAGTAGCTCGAGAACTGACAACGGTTCAAAAAAATAATGATGATATACTTGGATATCAATGCAACATGTTATATTTTTTGAAATAATTGTCTGTGAAAATAAGACATTTTGTTTAAAGTAATTGACATAGTGTCCCAACTAAAAGACAAAAGTTACGAATGTCAATCTCTTTTTGTGTGACAAAGAGCCAATCTTATTGATATATAATAAATACATTTTAATTTATTCTATTGTGTTATTCAATGTCGTCATGAAATTTTACACCATTGCTTAAATATATGGATGATTAAATATTATAATGAAGAGATGCGAAATCTGATTATATAAAGTTAATCCAAATATCATATACAAATACACTAATCAAATTTTAATTTATATGAATACTATTATAAGATATATGTTGATTTTTTAATGAATAACAGATTTAAAAAATCACAATAATTGCACTGTCACAGGTCAATGTTTCCAAAAAAGAGAAAATCTCATACAAAAAACAATTTATCCATAACATAAACATGCACCAGTGCGTTATGTTATATAAAAGCATTGTTACGACATTTTTTTTTGCATGACCAGTGCCTTTTCGAAAACGACAAAACTAGGGTGTTTAATTCTTCAAGCATCAATATTGTTTGCAATTAAAGTCTCAGTGCATTATAATTCTTAAAGCGCTAGTGCTTTCATATAACTAATGCCATAGTGCTACAAAATATTATTTCCAACCCAATTGCATTATTAAAATTAACAACATCAGTTCTTTTATAATCGTAGCGCACCGGTGCGTTTATATAAATCATACATATTATCATTGCGAGTTTAAATAAAAGCACCGAGTCTGAAATATTGTATTGCTTGCCCCGGTGTTGTTCTTGAAAAGAATGCCCTGAGGAATTTTTTGATATGTACGCACCGTGGCAGTATACATTTCAAGTACTAGTGTTCTTTGCATTCAATGCCTCAGTGCTTTTATTTATGTATGCAACCCTGGTGCATTTATATATGTAGCATACCAGTGCTATTTTTCCAGGAAGTGCACCACTAAAAAAACATTTGATAAAACCTTTGTCCACCCAAATTTTGTCAGTTATGATGAATTTCCATTATAATCTTCACTAAAACATCTACTTCACAAACGAATGTTTTAATGGATGTTTCTAACATTTTTTGCCAATTTTATAACACTAAAACCTCCATTATAACCTTCGCTAGAAGGTATTTTCCTTGTAGTGATTGTAACTGTGTATTTGGATCCTTCACCTAATAATTAGAAGCTCGCTAATCCAACACATTTTTATGCATGTATTTTGAATATAGAAGACTATTCTTTAAATATTTGATGTATGCATCTTGTTCACATGTACTAAAGAAATTGAACTATTTCGGTGGCTACGATACTTATCTTGTTGAATGTGTGTTGTATTTGTTTTAATGATCATTTTTCTATGTGAGCTAATTTTCTAGATAACTGATGAATCTTTCATTTCTCTCATTTGCCTCTCTTAGGATAGTACTATTACTCACTCTTTCTTCCTTATCAAGAAAATCTCCTTCTACACATTCCAATTGGTGTTTCACAGTGTCAACTTACTTGTTGATTTCAAAGGTTATGTGCATACTCTCTTATGTTATTGATTACAGCTAAGGAAAATCTTTTAGTTATGGTGGTCAGGTCGATACTCCGGATGGGTCTCCTACTCCAAATGGTGTGAGGTATAATTGGGACTTCATATTGAGGAGACCCCATTGGTTGATGGATTTCCAACATCACCAACAAGTGTCTTAAATAAAATTTTCAATAAGGTAACTTTAACTTTAAAGATAGTTGGGACCAAATTAAACATAAATTTTATAGTTGGGACCAAATTAAACATAAATTTTACTTAGAAAATCCAAGTGAAATGAATCTTGTTTATTCTACACTAGGAAGAGATTATGAGCCTAGAATATGACAGTGCATTGATTTTGCAATACAAAAAACATGTTACCCTAATGAGGATTAGAAAGAGAGAAACTATGTTTGTTAACTCGACATAAAAAATTGATATAAGATATTGGCCAAAACGTGAAAATTGATGTGTAGTGTATTTGAAAGTCAAAATCATCCACATTTGAAACTCAAAAACATCCACATATGTCTAAAATTTTTGTGATGGAAAACCTAACAAAAGTACAATACCATCTACATCCTCACTTATTTCACCATCTTGATTACGGTGTACGAAGCCGTTCTCTTGAATTTGTGCTTCATTGCAAAAATTGTTGTTCTTATACTCATTTTCCTATCCAATCATCACAATCTAGTAAAAAATTTAATAATCCTAATCGCTACATGATTTATTCTAAAGATTTTCTATTCAATCATCTAAATATACCCGCGCGCCGCACACCCCCCCCCCCCAAAAACTTTTTTTATAAATGATTAGTCAAGTTATTATTGGTTTTTGGGATCTACGTCACTACATTGTATGTATCACTAAGAAAACTCTTAAGGCCTTGCAATAGTTCCTGCTCCTATGCAACATGTCTTCCTAAACATCATATCAACTTCCTAGGGGGAATTGTTAGGTTTTTATTACAACAAAAATGTAACAACATATTACATTTCACTCGCTTCTTGTTTCTTTTTCACCCACTTAATTTTTACTTATACCCCTTTAAAAATAAATTTAATTACCATACCATGGGCCTAATACCATGGGACAAGGCCACGAGTTACACATGTGTTTGAATAAATTTGATTTTGATTTGGTCTCATGTCTAAGAATCTCCCACTTTAGACCAAATATAAACTTGAGTGAATATTTTTGACACTATTTTTCTCTTCTCACTACTAATCCCTTTCCCAAGATGTCCTTCATCACATTTCCATTAGTCCAACCATGGTTCTATAAAGCTCTTGCTTATCCCTTGAAAATATATTCGTTAACATATCAATTGAATTTTTTGTCGTGTGTGTTTTCTCCAATTGTAGCAGTCCATCATCTAACACTTCACGAATCCAATGATGTCAAATATCAAGGTGCTTCGTCTTAGAATGATATATTAGATTTTTTGCTAAATAAACATCACTCTGACTATCACAATGCAACACATATTTATCTTGTTTTATTCCCAACTCTCCTAAAAATTGTTTTATCCACAACATCTCTTTGCAATCTTCTGTGGTAGCTATGTATTCGACCTCTATTGTGGATATGGATACTACTTTCTGAAATCTAGTCATCCAAAACAATGTTGCACCTACAAAAATATATAAATAAAAAATGGTGGAATTTGTAGAATCCCCATCTATAACCATATTTGCATCTATGTAACCTTCAAGAAAACCGTTGTTATTACCAAAACACTTTTTCCATATCTACGCGCACAACAAGAAACTATGTGAAAAACTATTTTCCATTTTTAAAATGTTTTTTGTTTGTTCACATTCTATGCAGTCACTATATAAAATATATGTGATGCATGTATTACTTGCTACTAGCTTTTGAGGTTGATTTTCATTAAGAGCATTCATGCAGGCTTAGAAAGTTGTTGCGACATATGTTCATCTTTACCATAGATATTTATTGGTTTCTCTAGCTATTGGTGTTGGAAAGCTTTGTAATGGCTTGGGCCTTCCAAGAAAATGAACAAAATATTGTGTCAAAAATAAAATAAAGCAAAAAAATATGATTTTTCTCAAAATTACATTAATTTTCTTCATGCATCAAATTTGTTGTTCTAATAAAAATATGACCTTCTCAACATGCATATCATCAACATTCATCACCGTGTTATAAAAAATAATGCATTTTAGCACTTGAGCTATAGTGAATCTATCTCGTTAGGCACAAATATGTTATCTACTGCTATCCTAGCTCAAGTGCTAAAATTCCTTTACAAATGAGGCATGAGGGTATATTTATAGAAATGAGGTGATTGTTCACCTACCATGGCCTTTCACCTACCCTCATGATTCTTGGACTTCCTCATGACCCTCTAATGTCTAATGAACTTTGGTAATTTTTCATTTTATGATATGACAAAATAGTATTTACAACAAAAGGAAGGTCATGAGGTATTCACACATGATTTGAGCCAGCCTCTTATTAAGAATGTTGTTAGAAACCTTGTAGAAAATCCTGTAGATTCACAAGATAATGCAATTTGCTAAAGCAAGAGACAAGAATCTACTTCTACTCTTTACAACAGAAGCCCATAAACATTGAGAAAACAATAATCAGTAGAGGAAGAGAATCAAAGGCACATAACACAATAAATATCAGGGGAAATCCACAACTCAAAACTCCACTATCTATTTTGTATTAATCTGAAAAATCAAGATGAAATTACTATGCTTGTTCTCTCTATAACAATCCAACACTCAACAAATTCAATCTTCAACTCATAAACAAGATCAAGGCCAAAGCTTAGCCTCTTCACAATCTCTCCAAGTGTCTATTCCAATGTGTAATTCCTATGAAGGATATCTTGTATTTAAAGAGAAATAAAGCCTCTAAAAATAGTGTAATACCTCAAGGATCAGTGCCTGAATGCATGCACTATTAATGCAACTCAGAAAAATCTAAAACAAATAGTACATTGTCCCTAGACTCTAGTCTCAACTGGGTCTTTATCATAATCGACATGCATGAGTTTCTGATGAGTAAATATTCAGTTAACTAGAGTAGCACTTGTGGAGTTCATTAGTGACACCATTGACTGTTATCTCACTATTAGTTCTCTCAATTAGTTTGAGAACTAATTTAACTGAACTAACTCATGAAACTGAGTCTTCTATTTTACAACTCACAATTAACTCACATTGGACTCCTACAAAGTAGGGAGAACATATACATGACTTCCAAAAGAATTCCAACTCGAATTTCCTAAGTTAAGTAAGTTTAATAAACTTAATTTAACCATTTTAAGTTGCTATGAGAATAGCCATAGGTCTCACTAGAGTCTTCAAGCTCACTAAGTGTGACCCACACATGTCCATGATAATACAACAAACCATACATGAGTTGAGCAAACATTCTTTTACAGGTTACTAAAAATATGTTATTGGTTATCCATTTCTTGGTAGTTGGACCTATAAGAATTTTGTACCTTAGCCTTGTAACCTTTCTAAAAATGATGATTAAGCTACTCACATCAATTCAAAGGTAATGATAAATTGACTATCATTTGACTTCAACCCTCTAGTACTTACACATGTAACAAGGTTTTTGAATAGGAATAAAATTTGTGGTTTGTTATGCAACCATGTAAAACTTGCTTGTATACCATTAAATTCCATAGATAAGATAATAATACCCAAAATTGGCCTTCCAAAGGTAGCTCTTCGATTACAATTTCTCAAGGGAAGCCTAAAGGTTTCAACAAAGAAACTCAAGTCCTAATGCAAATTCAAATTCTAGTGCAATCACATATTGGGATTATACTAATATTGAGGACTACAAATGTGACTTGCAGTCTCAAGACATGGGAAAGCAAAGCTTAGTTGAAGATTTTAGTTATAGTGCTAGTCATAATTCTTGTTCATAGTACCAGACACATTTTAAAATTATAGTGCCATTGGTGACTGATAATGTGACTTGCAACTTAAGGGAGAGTGAAAGAAAACCTAGTCATAGCATTGGTCGCACTTTAAGATTCAAGCCTCATTGCACATTGTCAATGTGATTCATAACCTAAAGGATAGAGGTCTCAAGACTAGTCACTTTTCCTATTTGTATACTGTAGTGGTATCTAACTAGAATATTGATTTGCAATTGGGAGAAGGTTTTCTTTGTTGTTTGCAAATCACAAGCTACAAGTTTGAATGAAAGATAAGGGACTTGGAATGCACTATTATAATGAATTGTGTGATTCGTTAATCGTTTTAACTACTGAATTGAACTGATAAACATATGAAAATTCATCAAATGGATATACATGAATATAACCAAAGATATTGATGCAATTTCATCTTATAAAGCACCTACAAATCATTTCATGAACACACATGATTTCATGCAAATAAATATATACAATTTACTCTAACAGACTCATAATAATTCATGTGATTTCTCTTATAAATTTACCCAACAAGCTCCTATGAATTCACGCGATTGGACCCAATGAATATGTTGTTCGATAAAAGGTAGGTCAAATGAGACTTAAGAGATGGACCATGGGGAATGCAGGGTATAAAACTTTTGCAAAAGAATTAGTGAGTGATGGTTTAGGAGTGAAAATGTTAAGTCTAATAATTGATGAGAGAATTGGGCTCTTGCAAAAGGGTAAAACAAAGAGAGAGAGTGTGCATATCAAGGCTGGGCACAAAGAGGAGAGAGGTGAGGTGCATTTTAGGTTATAAATTTTCATGAAGGGGGTAGATAAAAGAACTAGATATCAGCAAGTAAGACAAATGATAATGATGACATGTGATGGGTTGCAGGTTAAAAATGCACCTTGGCTTTGTCACATATGACAGTGGAAGTCTTAGTTACATTATATGATTCTAGCACAGGTCACAATTTGAGATTATAGTGTCATCACAAATTGTCAATGAGATTTGTGAAAGGTTTCCTATGTTAGTCACAAATTTAGTCCCTATCTTCATTGCTTCCTAATGATGTGATTTGCGACCTCTAGGATGGAGTTATTAAGACTAGTTGCTAATTGCATTTGGAGACTACAAAGGTTCTATGAGTTTTCCATATATAATGGAAACATTTATCGACCGATTTTAGGATTGGAAATCGCTTGGAAATTCATTTTCCTCCCACATTTCAATAATGTCATTCCCAAACTCATGAAGCTTTTTCCTATTTAAGTTTTACCTTGAATTGTTTATGTCATATTGGTTCTTGAAGGGGTCATAATATGTGATGAAATATTCCCTTTTACAATACTCTTTATATGACCCCAACTCCTCCATACTACTGTGTTTCATACTTAAATCAATATCTAGCCTAAAACGTTCATGTGATGATTGTTTCTAACCATTCTCGTTCTTAGAAGGGAAATTTTTCATATTCCACATTATCAATGTCAACACCTATAACCTGTAGTTGCAATTATACTCCCATTGTGGATGATCTAGATTAGATAATTATATTGTTTTTCATCCATCTCGCTGCTTTCAAAGTGGAAAAAATGGAGGAATCAACTCATGAGGCCATTTTTACTGGTGAGACCCAGTTTGGCAAAACAATGTCTAAAACATTTTGGGAGCGTTTTGAGGCATCAAAAGACATTTTTTGGGGATAAAACTTTGTCAGTGTAGCATTTCATAGTTTCATGCTATTCTACGCATATATACCTTTCCAATGACACAAGAATCACGTTAATCAAAGTCCATATCTAAAATCTATGTCACCCAGAAGTTGACCTTCATGTTTTCACCACCATAATTTGAGAGGATGCCACGTCAGCCCCCATTATTCATGGAAAAGGGTCTAGCCATGTGATTGTGATGTAAAAGACTCTAGAAGAATCTATATTGTAACTATGGTTAAGAGTTGAGGTAGTCAAACCTAATCACTATTAGGCTATTGGGTTGTGTTATAATTAGGCCACTAGGAGGAAAAGAGATTCCATTCTTTCGAGTGCATTTGTTACATAGTTGAGAAAAAATAATTGTTAGCATAAGGTTCACAACATTCCCCTAGGATTCGGTTTATATCACAGTTTAAGTTTAGAGTTACCACGTTTTAAAAACATTTTATGAAAGCTTTGGTTGCGCTATGCAAAAAAAATTGTAACACAAGTGTTGACAAATTTAAAGTAAGCAAAAGCATAAAATTGCCAAGCAAGTGCTAATAAAATAAAAGGAGTCAGTATCTGTTTGTGTATCGATAGTTGGCACTGAAAAAACCAATGTCAGCGATATGTGGTCACGATTAATTTGTAGTAATTTCTAAATTTAGGCTTCTGTGATCCATATTGAACAATTAAGAAAATACTTTCGATAATAATCACATAGGAAAAGTTTTGCGGACACATTTCGAACCATCCAGTGTGGTTCATCGTTAAGACAAGATGGAGAGGGAGATATTGGCACCATATTAAATAAAGAGCGATATAAAGACCCTTAATAAGGTTAACGACTACAATAAACAACTATTTTTTTGAAAAATAATATTTTAATAAATAACATCAATTACTAAGATCGAATTATATTAAATAAAACAAATATTAAGTTATGGTTCGATATATGGTCAAATAATTAGATTAAAATAAGAATTAAAAATTCAAATTCAAACTTAAAACAAGGAGTTAAGGCCCTAATAATTAATGGAGTCAATACCATAATAATAAATAGTACTCTACTGAGAATTCCCTTGTGAATATCATCGATTCATCATTGTTTTGTTATGAAATTACTGTCAAGGGTAATGATTAAGTTGAAACCCCTGTCTTGTCAGTTGAACAATTCATGAACTAAATTTGACCAAGCTTAGTTCATTGTATTCAGTTTATATCAAAGAATAATGTCATGGTTTTAGCATTAGTTTCACTTCTTGTGAACAATGGTGGAGAACAATGGGGAAAAGCAGTCACATGCAGAGAGGAGAACCAGAAGGCCTTAAGATTTTCGAGGCCATCCCAGAACTCTGAGAGAAATTTCAACAAGTCAGTTCGGGGAATTTCTATTTCAGTTTCATGGGTTATCACAATGGTGTGGCACAAGCATTTGTTGAGAGTTTTGATGGTGAAAATGTCAGAATCGCTGACATTTCATTCCATAGGCAACGAGCATACTAATTGAAGGGGAACGTTGTTTCAAGAACAAAACCCTCGCAGGGATTGATATCCCTTTCTTCCTCAAATATGAACACAAAGGCAAACCCTGGTGGTTGAATGTACAAAGGTCCTAGCTCAAAATGGGATGGCACAACACGCTGATGTTTATCCAAAAATATTTTACTTGTGAGGGGCATTATCATAGAATGGTTATGTATCATTTTCGATTTTTTAACACATGTCTCTTGTCAGGCATGTCTAAGTATGCTTTTTTCTTATTAATGAGTCTAAAAAAGATGTTAAGGAGGGTTAAAACTAAGCCCAAATATGATGTATATCACAAAGCCCTAATTAAGTTATTAGTGGTAGATCATTTAAGAAAACTAAATCAAACTTAGGACCATTTTCTGTTCTTTGGAGATTTCAATGAGGTGAGAAAGAAAAATCCTTAGTCTGTCAAGAAAATAAGATGTAGAAATATGCAAAAAGCCTATAATCTTGTAGGGGATCCCTCTTCTCCTTCCATTGAAACCAGAACCAGTGGTAGGATTACACCTCCTGAAACACCAGTTACTGTGCCACCATTAGAGAAGATTTATAAAAGAAAGACCAAGAGGGTGATTGTAGAGGAAATGTCACCTCCTCCTTGAAACCCTGAGCTAGTTAGAATATCATAAGCTCCTGTTCTATGAATCAAATGCCAAAAGTTGCAGAAGGGGTGCCTAAGGAAACAAGGGAGGAAAAAATAACACAAAAAGGAAAGAATGGACCCTCACCAGTTGAATTATACGGGGTTCGAAGATGTCACACTAGGCTCGTGGACAAACTTCGATTAAAAAAATAAAACAAAACCCTACCCTGACTGAAGAGATCATTAAAATAGATGATTCACCAATTAAATATATGATGATCAAAAGAGAAAGAGTTTCCAATTCCAAGGCAAAAAAGTTGAAAATGATGCAGTGCCCCAAGGCCAAACCAAGAAAAACTAAGGAAAAGGAGCTTGTTGTGACAAAGGAGATGAATCTATTACTAAGGGAAGCAGATAAACTAAAAGAAGTTTAACTACAAAGGTGTCAATTATTTTTTCAATGTTCATTTTGCTAAGTTTTACGTAAAATGTTGACAATTATTTTGTCAGTGCCTGTCCTAGTTGCGCTTCGATATATAGTGCCAGTGATTTTGTCACCTCCTAATCTAGGAAATATTTTAAGTAGTTGTTGAAGACTTGGTTTGTAAACATATCCAAGGGGTAAAGAGGTGTTTTTATTAAGGTTAAAGATCAGTTTCAAAGTCTAAGGAAGCGATTATTTTAAGCAAATTTTCAAGGCCTTAAACAAAACATTTCCAGTAATATGTTATAACACTTTATTTCAACAACTTTTTGATCATTAGTTCATTCTGGATATCAATGTTTTAATATATATTATGAAGAAACATCGAACTAGGATTTCTTTTTATAAAATGTAAATATAAATAGCATAAAAACAGGTTCTATTTTCTAGAATTAGATTACAATTAAAACTTCCTTTAATTTCTGAAGTCTGTTGTAAATAGTTTGGTTATAAAGTAGTTTTGGAAAATAGATAAAGGGTTCGATTTTAGAGAAGAAAAGAGACTCCTTGTATGTTTTTGTGATCTATTACGAGTTTAATAGAAATCATTCAAGACATGACAGTGTGCCCAAAGATTCAATGCCATTGTTTTGCAACCAGTTTAATTCAATGATTTTCATTTCATTTGTTTATATTAAATGCGTCTTCTTCATGTCTGAATAAGATTTATATGCTTTAGAATTCATCAATGATTCTCTAAACATGGTATTTATACATTTTAATGTGATTTGATCTAAGGTTACTTTGAAATTCATCTTTGATGCTTCACTGTAATGGTTTGTAAAAAAATTTCTACAATACATCTTAATAGTTTGAAAGTATAATAAAATGGTGTCTATCTTACCTTTGTAAGTTTTCTATTCATCCCAACCAGTTTCTTATGGTTATCTGTTAAGTTTAAATTAGTCTAGACTCCATGCCCAAATGGTATTTTCTTCTCTTCTCTACAATTGCTTTCAAAACCCTATTGAACTGACGATCTAGCCACTATAGTAAGGACATAGTCAACTATTGTGGTGACATTGGGTGGTTGATTTGTAAAGGAGAGAACCCTCTCTTGGTCAAATGGGTTATCCTTTAGCTAAAAATATTGGTTTGAAATAGTTACCTTCGGAGTTTTTCCTCTACAACCAAGAAAAATTCTTGACTAATAACATTTTGGCATCGTTTCCAAGGAGCGAAGGTGAAATCTTCCCTAGGAAAATGACATAGATCTAGATCTTATTGTCGATGGTGAAAAATAGTTAGACATAAAAAAATTTGTGCATCATTCACTTGATGAATCCATTTTCAAATGATCCAAAATTCGAAACATGAATGGTGACTCCAGCGTTCGATGAATCCAGAGCATAATTGTAGATCTAGATGCCTGATTAATCAAGTTGACAAGGTATGCTCCAACTAACCGTGCACATATACTAGATTTTCCAAATCGTATTCCTCGTATAGATTGGAAAACTTATCTACCAAGATTCAAGGATCAAGAGGGAGATGATGTTTCTCTTCATTTGGTTAAATTTCATATACATACACGAAAGCTAGGGGCTAAAATACATGAGGATTCTCTAATGAAGATGTTCATAGCCTCTCTGGAGGGAAATGCAAGGTTATGGTATGAAAATTTTCCACTTGCTTGTTTCTAATATTTAAATGACTTTCATACAATATTTTTCGATCATTATAAAGAATCATATCCTTCCTTGTTGTTGGTCGAAAATTGTTGTGAGCATGTTGAAAGTTTCATTCAACACCTTCAAAGTTTGTATGGTGATGATGAGTTAATGGATGAGAAAATTCAAGAAACCATTTTTGAATATTCTTCTCAACAAGAAGGAGTAGAGGATTGTTGCCATAATATTCAACAACACTCTCAAAAGTCAATAGTTTCCCCCTTGATTTTAAATGAGAAATATCAGAATCCTAGTGTTCATCTTCCTCCCTTGAGATTGAAGGAATTCGTGCAATTTTAAAAAATTTAAGAAATGAGGACAAAAATGAAAATACTCAATCAAATTCCCCTTTAGAAGAAGCTTTACTTCAGAAAGAAACTTGGGAAAATCATAATTTTGAAAATGCAGGCATGGAAACTCTACATGAAGAATTGAACATGCAAATAGTGTTTGTTCCATTTGAAGTTTTTCATGAGCATTCAAAGCCTTTCCTTGTGGATAATATCATTGAGGAATCTATTGAGCAAGTTGATAGCTTTTTCCATGAGAATGATCAACTATGTAACATTGAACCATGAGCAACCATTTCAAATGAAAATGACCATTTTGTTAATCAACAAGAAGTACATGTCCATATTCTTCAAGACCATTTTGCAATTATATTGGAATCATTGGGGAAGGTGGATTTTGCAATGATCATAAACTATGGGGATATTTTCAGACAGTATGATTTGTTGCCACATTTTATGTTTTTCTTTTTGCTTGGAGAAGTTGAATGCATGTTTCAATAAATAATTCAATTACTTGATTAGTTGCATTGGAGTTTTGATGTCACTTGATCGATCAATGCACTCAACAAGTTAGAGAAGGGTGGTTGGCTTATGAATAAGCTCCCATATTTGAGCATTTAATTTTCAGAAATGCTTTTCAATTTCAACATACAATTTGAGTTTGGTTTTTAGTTGTAGAACGTATAAGTTACAAAGGTCATGTTGTAGGATAGAGCTTGGGATCAACCCAATGGATCAAGCACAGGGTCAACGTGTTCTTTATTGCTTCTTGGGGAGACAATATCCCCATTGGAGGCATTTGTTAGCATCAGGTTCACAACATTCCCCTAAAAGTCAGTTTGAATCACAGTTTAAGTTTAGAGTTAGCACATTTAAAAAAAAAAATTATGAAAATTTTGGTTGCGTTAACATTTATTTTGTCACTGCTATACCAAAAAATTGTGACATGGGTGCTAACAAATTTAAATTCAGTAAAAACATAGAATTTCCAACAAGAAAGCATTGATAAAATAAAAGGAGTCTGTAGCGATTTGTGTATCAACAACTGGCGCTGAAAAAACCAACGTCAGCGATATGTCGTCATGATTAATCTTTAGTTCTTAGGTTATAGTTCCCTTGTGAATATCACCAATTCATCATTGTTTTGTTATGAAATTACTGTCAAGGGTAATGATTAAGTTGAAACCCCTATCTTGTTAGCCGAACAATTCGTGAATTAAATTTTACCAAGCTTAGCAAGTTCATTGTATTAAGTTTGTATCAAAGAATAGTGTCTTGGTTTTAGCATTAGTTGTAGTTCTTGTGGACAACAATTGAGAACAATGAGGAAAAGAGGTCGCATACAGAGAGGAGGACCAGAAGGCTCTGAGATTTTCGAGGCCATCCTAGAACTCCGAGAGAAATTTCAATAGGCTAGTTGAGAGTAATTCTATTTCAATTGCATTGGATATCACAATGGTGTGGCATAGGAATACGCTGAGAGCTTTAACGGTGAAAATGTCAGAATAATAGACATTTCATTCCAAGTTACAGAGCAGAGTATTTCACAGGCAACCAACATACCAATTGAAGGGGAATTTTTCTTCAAGAACATAACCCTCATAGGCATTGATATCCATTTCTTCCTCAAATATGAACACAAATACAAACCTTGGTGGTTGAATGTATAAAGGTCTTGGCTCAAAACGAAATGACACAACACGCTGATGTTTATCCAAAAATATTTTACGTGTGGGGTGTTATCATAGAATGGGTAGGTATCATTTCCAGTTTGTAGCCCATGTCTCTAGTCAAGCACTTCTGAATGTACCTTTTTCTTATTAATGAGTCTAAAAATTATGTCAAGGAGGGTTTAGACTAAGCCCAATTATGATGTATATCACAATCACTAATTAATTTATTAGTGGTAGATCATTTAAGAAAACTAAATTGAACTTGGGACCATTTTTTGTTCTTCAAAGGTTTCAATGAGGTGAGAAAGAAAAATCCTCAGTTGATCAAGAGAATAAGACGCATGAATATACAAAATCTCATATGCTTGTAGGGGAGACCCCTTCTTATTTTTTTGAAACCAAAGTAAGTAATAGGATTACACCTCTTGAAACATTGGATCTTGTGCCACCATTAGAAAAAAATTATAAAAGAAAGACCAAGAGGGCGATTGTAGACGAAATGTCATCTCCTCCTTGAAACCCTGAGCCAACTTGAATATCATAAGTTATTGTTTCTATGAAACAAATACCAGAATTTGAAGAATGGAAACCTAAAGAGAATGAACCCTCATTAGCTGAATTGTACGAGGTTTGAAGACGTCACACCAAGCCTGTGAACAAACTTCGATTAAACTTAAAATTTAAACAAAACCCTAACCTAGCTAAAGATATCACTCAAATATACGATCCATCAATTAAAGATATGATGATCAACAGAGAAATAGGTTCCAGTTCCAAGGCAAAAAAGCTGAAAAAGATGTAGGGCCCCAAGCCCAAACCAAGAAAAAATAAGGAAAAGGAGCTTGTTGCAACAAAGGAGATGGACCTATTACTAAGGGAAACATAGAAACTAAAATATGTTTAACTACAACAAGTTCCAATTATTTTGTCAGCATTCGTTTTGTTAAATTTTACATAAAACACTGACAATTATTTTGTCAGCACTTGTCCTAGTTGCGCTCTAATATACAGTGTTATTGATTTTTTCAACGCCTAGTCTTAGAACAATTTTAAGAAGCGGTTACAGAATTGGTTTGAAAATATATCTGAGGGATAAAGAGGTGTTTTCATTGAGGTTAAAGATCAATTTCAAATTCTAAGGAAGTGGTGATTTTCAGTAGATTTTCAAAGCCCAAAATAGAATATTTCTAGTAATTTGTTCCAACACTTTCTTTCAGTAGTTTTTTAAGTGTTTTTTCATTTTGGTTATTAGTTTTCTAATATCTAATATGAAGAAACATGGAACTGAGCTTTATTTTTGTAAAATGTATATCTAAATAACATAAAAATAGGTTTTATTTTCCATAATTAGATTACAATTAAAACTTCCTTTAATTTCTAATGTTTGTTGTAAATAGTTTGGCTATAAAGAAGTTTTGGAAAATAGACAAAGAGTTTGGTTTTGGAGAAGAAAAGAGACTCCTTATATGTTTTTTGTGATTTGTTTTAAGTTTAGTAGATCTCATCCAAGATTGAAGTCCCTGGATAGTTTTCCCAAAGATTCATGTGTCATTGTTTTGTAGTCAGTTTCCTTCAGTGATTTTCATTTCATTTGTTCATATTAAATGTGTTTTACTCATATCTAAATAAGATGTATATGCTTTATAATTCATCAATAATACTTTAAACATGGTATCGGATACTTTAATGTGATTCCATCTAAAGTTACATTGAAATTCATCTTTAATGCTTCAATATAATGGTTTGTAAAACTTTTTCTACAATACACCTGGATAATTTGAAAGTCCAGTAAAACGATGTCTATCTTTCCTTTATAAGTTTTTTATTCATCCCAACCAGTTTCCTGTGGTTATTTGTTAAGTTTAAATAAATCTAGACTCCATGCCGAAATGATCTTTTCTTCTTTGCCCTACCATTGTTTTCAAAACCCTATTGAACTCACAATCTATCCACTATACTAAGGACACAGACAAGTACTATGGTGACATTGGGTGGTTGATTTTTAAAGGAGAGAACCCTCTCTGGGTTAAAGGGGCTAGCCTTTAACTCAAAATATTGGTTGGAAATAGTTACCTTAGGATATTTTTCTCTACAGGTGAGGAAAATTATTGAGTGATAACAATAACTAAGAGGGATAGGAGGTAGAACACGCAGAGAGGATTTGAACAATGTAGCAACCCATAGGAAACAAGCCATACTTCTTTGTACTCACATCCCTATTTCTAGAAAGAGAAAGAGAGTGGAGCAACCTGAACTTTCATCTGGGTTTTTCTCCCGAAAGGGTTTCCCAGAAAAGATCTTGTGTGAGCTTTTATTTTGTCCTTCTCTATTTTCTGCATAATTTTCATTCACATGCATGCATTATTAATAGTAAATTTACAGATCCAGAAATCTAATAAAACTGTAATAGTGTAGAATTTCAAATTTTTAGTATTATATTATCAAATATCTTGAGACAAACTATCGAGTTGGATATCCACGACATTTTACAAATCAGTGAAAGAGGATTTTGAATTGGAATTCCCAATTCCCCTTCCAATTATGGAATTTTATTTGATGCACTCCATGACAAAAACATAATCTGAGTACTATGAAATGCAATCCCGTACAATTTCATCAAAACATTTTTCGTGGATTTTCATTGTCAATGAAGCATATTTAAAATTTCCCCAAAGTTTTCAACACAAGTTGTGCCATGGCTTGAGAAAATCATGTAAGTGTCAAAAGTCATTGATATGGATTTCTATTTTCATTAATCCCATCTAGCTCTTTTATAGGATCTAGCCCATATTTCACTTCCGTATTTGTATATTTCAGGACATTCTCAAGGAGAGTTCTACAATCATCTTGAATAAAATAATATGGCAATATGCCTTGGAAATTAGGTGACAAAAGTTGTATGCCCAACTCTCTTAGCGAGCTTCTTCAAAAAGTCTTAGTTCTCCAACTAAAGGGAAACAAATCTTCATGAATTAAAGTTATTTTATCATCATTTCCATTGAGGAATGCACAAAAATTTATTGTTGGTTTGTATATTTCCATCTTCATATTTTCTCTCCTTGACAATGAAACCTTCTATATCTTGAAATGAAAGGAAGGAAACATGTGCAATATATTCATCCTCCTTCAGAGTAAAAGTCTTAGTGTTTCTTCCAAGAAATCCCCATGCCTTAGACAATATTCCATATTAAGCAGGAACATTGCAATTTCCTTTCAAATGAAGTCCTAACAGTTAGTTAATGTAGCGAGCTGGAGGGACACCAAATTACCTTCTTCAAGCTCCAAGCTCCAAGCTCCTTTCTCCTACCTAGTACTAACCTTCAAGCTTTCATTGGTTTTCCTTTGCAAGTTCAGCCAGATTCATCCCATAAAAAATGTCAATAATTTTACCAAGTGAAGACTATACTATCTAATTTGGCTTTGGTGGAACGAATGGAGCCTCAACTGGTGCTTGGGTATGCTTTTCCTTTTCCTCTTTTTATGGTTTCTTGGAGTCTTCATACAATCTGATTCTTGGAAATTTCACTGTCCTTGCATTGCAAAGTTAATATGAAAGAATCCTTTAAGAGTAGTTTCTAATGGTAATAAGCCCTATGATCTTGTTGCAAACTTGTCCAAACCCTGGGCATACAAAAAGAATGTGTAAGAATAGTTTCAAAATCTTCTTAGAAAGATATTTCCTATAAAGTACGTTGATCTAGGTGGATATTGGTCGCCACCTGCCTATTCCACTTGGACCCCAACACTGTTTCTTTCAATTTCCTTAATTGTATCACAATTTACTATTTTTGGCAATTTTTCAGATCCTAAACTTCCAGAGCTGTTTTGAGGCCCTAAACAATGTTTTTTTTGGAAAACGGACAAATATATTGCTTACAGTAGGGGTCTATAGTCAAAAGTTGTTATCTTCAAATATATATTTCTAACAAGGTATTGTACGCGTCAAACAGAGATCATATGCCAAGTTACGACCCTAGGAAGTTGATGCACCAACTAACCCCAACAAGGCCCACAAATTTTTGGTGCTTCATCTACTAGGGTTAGGTTTTTGGATGTTTAGGGTTTTCCATTATTTCTCATTAATAAAAATGCCTATGATCCTCATTATAACACAATTCAAAAGGCATGTAGTCATCACATCTCTTCTCGAAGATAAGCTACCATTGCTCGAGCTAGTTTATTTCCATTCTGCATATAAACATTTTGAGTATTTGTTATTAATGAATTAAAGTCTAGTTTTCGTTGTAGCTTTGTGTGTTTTTTTAAGTATGTATTTCATTTTGTTTCTGCATAAATTTGGATCACACATAAACATAAATAAAGCAGAAAAATCGAAAGATCCTTTGCAAGATGAATGAATGCAAAACACCATAAAACCTAACGTTGAGGATGAAGGGGGACAAGCAACCTTAAGCATATTGGACATATAAGCACTTGTGCACTTGTAGTCTTGATGATAACTAGGTTATAAATATTTTTTACTATTTCAAGCCACATTGGTACTTGTTAAGACCTTGAAAATAACAAGGGGAATAAAAATTTAGATATATAGGCTACAAATTTTGGGTGTTGTTATAACAACTACAACATAACCCCACCTTCCCCACTCTTCCCCCTTTCTTCACGTCCCTTATCCTGTGCGTTGAATTCCTTAACATGTCACATGAGACAAGGACAATATGGTCATGTCCTTTACTCAGGCAACCCATACACCCTTCAATTCTTACACTAGTAGGGTCATAAATTTATCAGAGGAATATGCAGTAAAACAAATATTGCAATGGCTTCAGTTTACACTCAACACAAGAAACTCATCCTCCTCAGTCTCTGAATTTGTATCCCCTCCTCCAACGTAGTAATATTTTACATTTATTTATTATTTACATGAATTATAATTCATAGTGACATTTACAAGAAGGGTAGCAAAAATGATTGTCACAGGTGTCTTCCTCCATATGTGGGCATGCTAGTCCAAAATGCTCATATTTCAAATAAATCCTGGGTATGAAAGCTAATGAGATGAGAAGATAAATGCTAAAAGAATCCATCCTTCCCCAAATGATGGGTTTCCTCCATCAATAATGCATAGTGTACCATTCTTACACCATTATATTGTGAAAACAGCCCTTTCAAAGTGGTTTAAGGGTGACAATTTCATGAAGTTGTGAAAACAAGCCTCTCAACCCTCCTCCAAAAGTGGGAACTCATCATTTTGAAATCCATCACAAACACATTTTTTAATAAATATTGGCTATGATCTTTATATCTTAGCTCCAATAATTTATTTATTTTTTATTTCAAATTATATTTTAGGCCCCTAGTATTTATTATGAAAATTGTTATAGGTTAGCCCTAACTTCACTAAATATTACAAATACTAAATGCACACGTGTGTGTGTATCACTCAATTAATTTATTTTGGTTCATCGGGATTTCTAATTCTAGGTTGAACAAATCTTACAACTCTGAAGTGCCTCAAAATTGTGCCCTTTCTCAAGAGAACATCATGTTGATCAAGAAATAAGTGAACAACTAAGGGTTTTTATGCGATATTGTTTTGAATGTGGGAGTTCTTCGGTATGAAATAAAAACCTTATAACTAATATTTTTTGCTAGGGTATCCTCTCCTTTTATAGTTATTTGATCTATAACCTTATCTACCTCTACCTAGTGCTGATGATGATCACCCTCTTTGTCGCTGCTAGAGTTTCAAAAAGGTTATATAATGTACCTGTCTCCCAATTCAACAATGTACTATTATCTTTAGTTGAATTTGTGAGTATTTCATCTATGGATCCTCTTGTCTCAAATATATTCTAAACTTCCCATTTTGGTCCTTTATCAATTTGCATTCAAAAACTTGCATTGATGCAATTATGATTTTATGATTCTCCTTTGGTGATAGACAACAATAATTTTTTTATGTACCTAAAGAAATCAATTGGTAAGGTTCCTACTTGTTATCATACTTTGGGTCATTATAATCAAAGTGCACATCCCCATTCTTTTCTAGCAATCCCTATATGAGGAGGAGTTGATAAATAACTTTTCACCTCCTTTTGCATTACTTCAACTTTCTTGGGCTCAACAATCAACACATAGAGAGGGAAATAATATTGTAACCATCTCCTTTTCTTGATCAATACTTCTGTAATTTCATCGTGACTTTCATGGCAGCACAATCTCAATCCACATTTTTAACAGAGAAATCTTGAGTGCCTTTCTTGGGATACCCAATATTTTGTCTAGGACAAAAGAGAGAGAGGATGCAATATTACGTTATTTTGTTTCCTATTTAAGGTGTGGCTTTGTAAAGCTTTGTCCCATTGTCTTTTTTCTAATTGCAATGTTTTTCATCATTTGCTTCATTGTGAAGTGATTGTATGGTCATTTTTGGGGTAATAGAAAATGCAAGCTTAATAGCCACTTGTTGCATACTATATGGTCATTAGTTCTATAACAATCTCAATAATGAGAGTGCGTTTAAGGTTTTGAGATTGAAAATTTGAAGGAAAAATTCGATTTGGAAGTCATAGATCATGGAACGTTAGATACGTAACATTTTTAGAGAATAGATTAGAAATAAAAAGTGAGGTAGGAAACATATGGAATTCAAGATAGGAATGCAAAGGAACATTCTTAGTAAACATACAAATACATAAAGATATGAACTACAAGAAATCCCTCATATTCAACAAGGACTATTGGACTCTATGCATCTAGTAATACTATTGTCTCTAGAAATTCTTAAACTCAAAAATTAAATTCATAAAAAAATCATACTCCAATTTGCCAAATCATAAATACCTTAGAGCAATTTTTTTTAGTAATTGAGCAACAACAATGTAGAAAGTTAAATCGATAATCTCATTATTCTGTGCAAAGCAGTTCTTTATAATCATATTCACACATCGGAGTTGAAATTGCATATACATTGTTAAATACTAAATTTTGACCTAACCAGAAAATACTTTGGCAATGCACTTTTATTTTTCAGAAGAAAACGCTGGATAGTTTATATTAAGCCAAGATAAAAGCCGTAATTGGTTACATATAATTGTCAATAACACCTCTGGAGAACAGATAGGAGCAAAAATCTCAGTGAGAGCAAAGATAGTCATATCAGAAAACATATAGCACCATATGAAGATACATAGAGACCTTGGCAATGCACTTATACTCGACCTCTTTCAAAAACATATGAAAATATACTATTGATGTTTAAATTTTAAAGTTCAATCTCCAGTCCAACTTTATTTAAAATTGACTCAGCTCTCTGCTCCAATTTTGAAAGCCTGTATGTCTGTTGAATGACTAAATCCTCATGATAAATCCTCCTTTCGCTCCCTGGGGTTTACAATTGCTCTTGTTCTGTTACTAGTCCCCATCTTCCCCTGGAATCATCTCTCCTTCAGGGTTACAGTTGCTTCAAAAGAAACGGGAAAGCAAGGCTATTTAATTTAGTGATTTGATTACCTATCAAATATTAATAGTGTAAAAAATCTAGCGAAATGATATGATAAATTATTGGATGAATTAAAATTGTTTTTGTTTAGCTAAGAGTTGATTTTTTTTAAATATAAGATATAAACAAACAGCTTACTAATAAAAAAAATTAAGAATAAAAACCTATCTTTACCCACTATTAAAAAATAATTCCATGTAATATAGTTTTCCTTGAATAATAATAATAAATTAACACACATTCCTTAAAAAATCCAATAATAATAATAAATTAACCTCCATTCATTAAAAAAATCCATGAACAACTAAATTATGACAAAATTTCTGACTTTAATCTTATCTACTCTATAGGGTTTCATAAGGCGTGTGAAATAACTACAATTCATTGGTGAGTTGATTGCAGGCAAAAGTCGCTGCGTTGCAATTTCCTTTTATATTTTCTCAGGGAAGATCGCTGAAATAAGATAGACTAACAGGTGCCACGCGTAGCTGGTTATCACGTCATTCTAAATTCCACATCATGATTTAGTACGGTTGTAGTTTAATATTAATAAGATTACCAAAATTCATGTAGACCGCATAGCGCAGTGGATTAGCGCGTTTGACTTCGGATCAAAAGGTCGTGGGTTCGACTCCCACTGTGGTCGAGAGGGTTTTTCTGTTGCCCACAAAACAAGGTTTTCTTTTCTAGCGCACGATTCATGGAAAATGTGATTGGGCACAGCCACCTTGTAACTCGATTGACATCTTTATTTTACCTGCCCACAATACGATTTTTACTCATTTTAATCATTAAAAATATATTTCACCTGCCCACAATACGATTTTTACTCATTTTAATCATTAATATATAAACCTCGAGTTATAAATAAATTGAACAGGATCGTTAAATATATATTTTAATAAAAATTTATTTTTTTAATTTTATTTAAATTTTTGTGATTTATAATGAATTAAGTAATTTTTTTGGTAGAAATTATATAAGAAATTTTTTTGACTAACACGTTTCAAATCAACAAGTGTGATTAATCATCAAAACTAAATAAAAATAAAATTTTTGTTTTAAATTATTATTATTATTATTAACTATGAAAGAGGAATATATAAATTAAGTAAAAAACATATAATATGATTTTTAAATATGGAGATACATTTTTCTTTTATAAATAGGGTTTCTTACAATATTATGACTTATCACTATTATATCTGCTTCATGACTAATTTCATCTTATACTTAATTCATATAAATTTTTTTAATTAATCAATTTATTTAAATGAGAAATAACTACTTTAGATAAATCTCAATAATTGATTTGTGAATATTACTAATAATATTCTAAAATATTCCATGAAAGTTAAATCTATATTATACATAATAAATATTGATAATTAAATTAAAAATCTGGAAGCTTATTTCAAAATAAACATGGACATGTGATATACCTTTGTTTCTCTTGAAATTATTTGTTTATTGTTATACTAGCATAACCATATAAATAAATGACTAGTAAATGCAAATAGGCATCAATACATAATAAGCATCAAAACACTTACTCCATGACACATCTCATCTTGCTCAAATTTAAAAAAACCATAAAGCTAATTCAATTATAACTTTATTATTATTAAACAAATTAATATAAGCTAAACATATATACATTTAAAACATTATGGATTCTTATTATGAAGATTTGTCTTAACTTTACCATGGAGATTAATAGGCTTTGTTACAATAGCATCGACCAATACCATGTTTTATCAATATAACATGCCAAAACAAAACATAACTCACTCTATATAGCAGGTGTTCATATGACATTTTTTCAATTAATCAATTTAATTAAATGATAAAAAACCCTAAATACTTTGGAGATAAATCTGAACCATTGATTTGTATTTTCATCGAGGTTAAATCCCTACATCCACCTAATAATTTTTTATAATTAAATCAAAATTCTAAAATAGATATTCTAAAATAAACACACTTATCCATAATTAAATAAAAGTATACCAACAACATTTATAGATTGCAATTAATTAAATAAAGTTACACTAACAACATTTATTTAACAAAAATAAAGTTCTCATAAAGTGATTTCATATATAAATTGCAACTTAGGTTACTCTAATAAACTTTCATGTAAATGAATTCAAATATTTATAATATTTAATTAATAATTAAATTAATGAGGAAAAAGATGTACACCTTTATAAATTAATTTTCAAATGGTTACACAAAGCAAAGTCTTTATCACATAAACAAAAGAGTTTCATATATCAATTTCATATTTAAATTATTCAAAATTTTAAAATTAAAATTATTATTAACTATACCAGTTGAGAGGTAGAGTATATTGTAATAAGTTTGGGTCAAATTAATTAATTTGCAAAATTCTTAAAAACTATTTTCAAAGTTTTTGTAAAATTAAATACTAAATTTATTTTTTAGAAATTTAAAAATTATTTTTTAATTTTTAAAAATTGAATTTCTAATTTTTGTTGATGGATGTCTAATTCTGTGTGGTTTAAAATCAATTTGAAAAAAAAAACACACACATACCTCCAGTAGCAAGTGTCCTCATAAATTGGAAATATTTGAGATTTTTTCTCAATAAACAGTAAATACAATTAGTTATGTAAAATATTTGACTATGAAAAGCAACTAATTATGTAAAATAATTTTTCCATAATTAATATTTTCTTTCCATTCATTATCATACTTATTTTTAACAATAAATAATTATTAACATATAATCATTCCTTGCTTTATTTCTATTAATTGTTCCATTCTTTTTAATATTTTTTTTTTTTCTCATAACAATATCTTTTCACCTTTTTCCATTAATATATTTTATTAATCATAATATTTGTTTGTGATAGTTTAATTATTTAATTGTTGCTAACCTTTTTTTCATGAAACCATGTTGTCATGTACCAATAGATTATTAGCAATTTGAATCCCCTTCAACAAGGTTGTGGTGCTTAAATCATGCACTTATAACTAAGTTATATAGCCAAGATTAGAATAAGCTCTCATGAGCTCCACAGTGAAATAGGTTGTTGGGCAGAGCTCCATAGTGAAACGGGTAGTTGGGCAGTTCCTAAAACACCATGGATGGAAAGGTTCTGTGATCTCTGTGATAATACAAACATCAAGGATGAAAATCACTTCCTCTTAAAGTGTCCTGCCTACAACCACATTAGATCTCAGTTTCAAAACCTTTGTTGCAATACTGACCTTCCTATCCTTTTACGTTGTCAAAATTATAGAAATTATAGTGAGTTCGAGAGGCTTCTCTCCAAGCTTTTTGAGCATAGGAATAAAAGCTTAAATCAAACTAAATAATTAGTTTCTTTAGGTCCGATAGACCAAAGTTTGATTTCAGATTAACCACCATCATCATCATTTTGGTTAATTTTATTTTTTTGAAATATTTAAACAAATTCTATGAAATTTATTAAAGGTTTGAAATCATAAATAAAACTATTTCACTCTACTTAATATAAATACAATAAAATTAAACTCAATAATTCAAATAACAAAAATTGAAAACATAAAAAATATATAATTAATCGCTATATTACTCTATCCAAAAATAAAAAACTTAAAATTGATAAGAATTCAAATTTAATTTTAGTTTTCTCACATAATTTCAATTATTGAAATTACAATATTTGAATAATGATTTTAATAAAAAGCATTTTTATATTATTAATTTATTTAATTTAATTATCCATTTATTTTTTGAAAAATACTAAAACATTTATACTTATTTATTTTTATTTTTTTTATCAATAATTTTCTAAATAAAAAAGGTTTCTCAAATAACTTAATCCTATTACACAAACTTGAAATCCTGCCTTAGAAAACCCTTGCCAAGGAAGATTCCATTAAATGCAAGCAAATCGCACCCTACAAACTTGAAATCTTGATTAAGAAAACCTTTCAACAGAACGGTGTGCTTGAATAATTCGTAGTGCTCACTGAACAGTGTTTTATTAATCTCTATCAAAGTGGTATGGTATAATGAATGAATGAAACAAATTTTAATGTCTTAGAAACTTATTTTCTGGGAAATTTTAATGTTTTCGAGAATAAAAATTGTTTATGGGACCATTCGTGTTCATGTTTTGAGTTTTTGCAATTCGTTTATTTTTTTATTCAAATTGATGATAAGATGGTTCATTTTTCTCATTATTTTTTTGTCGAATAGATTGTTTAGAAATTGTTTATTTTTTTATTCAAATTGATGATAAGGTGGTTCATTTTTCTCATTATTTTTTTGTTGAATAGATTGTTTAGAAATTGTTGTTAATATATTGTCATTGCTATTTTTGATGTTTAAAAAAGACAAGTTCCAAAATGAAATGTTTTTTTTTATTCCATTGTCTCATAAAAGCATCATATTCCATAATGAAATGTTTTTTCAATTCCACTGCCAAAAAGTGCAAAAAATACACATTCATTCTTTGTTATTTGTGGGACAGACATTGAGATAGATATTCCATTTTCACATCCATTTATTGTTTTGTCTCATCCATATTTTGTTTCTTTCAATGAGACACATGTAGCAATTGTTTCGATGGAGTTGCCCAAAGTTGTTTGACTCAATATTATTTCTCAATCTGTTTCCATTTTGAAATGAGGTGTTGTTAGCCCACAATTCATACCCATAGAACATTATGGGACTAACTAGAAACCTAAAAAACACTTTAATCATTTTCCAATCCCATTGTTCTACCTGTCTACGTTTGTTTTAAAAAACATATAATGTTAAGCTCCCTCTCCCAACGGACAATGACCACCGATAACTAGAAATCAACTGCAGTCATTTCCTTAAATTATGAAAACCAACTGTAGTTATTTCCTTCAATTACGGAAACTATCTTCAGTTAATTAATTTCTTGTTGGGAGCTTCTGCAGTGGTTCATTACTCCCTCTATAGTTATCTACCATGGTTTATGGAACACTTGACACATAGCCAACACAAGCTTGATGGAAGCTTGGCTATACATACCTTTATTTGGTCCCCAAGCTCACTAACTCAATCCCCTTCAGTCTTACACCATCAAGTTAGAGTGAGAAGAGCTTGGAAGTGCCACACTGGTGATCATTTTCTTGGTGTTGTTATTTTACTTGTGTTTGTGTTGGTTCGATTGGTGGTATTCGTGAATTCTAGGGATTTTTTTAGAATGTTCTAGTGTTCATTTTAGTGCTTGCGACGAAGTGAAATAATATGGTTCAAGTATTAGAAATACAAAATCAAAAGGTGTCATTTTGTAGATACAAATTTCAGATTTATTGTTTTGGTTGTGCACAAAGGATTAAGCAAGTTCAACCAAGGTGGCTTGTGAAAATTTAATAAAGGTTGCAAAGAGTGAGACTACATGAGTCACTGGAAGCTACAAAAGCCCGGTGGAGCTGCTTAAAGACTACTGGTTTTGATCGAGCCAACACCAGAAAACAAAAGGGAAGTGGACTGCCTCAAGCACAGTGGAAAGCCTGATATCGGAGTGTGAGTAGCATCAATGGCCGAAGGTATGATTTATTGGGCATTAAAATTTTTGATTCTTTTTAAATTGTTTATTCTGCATTCTAGAATCATTACTAACATTTGGTATCAGAACGAGTTTTATCTCTGCCTTGATGTTTATAGACATGCTTTGTTTGGCTGAATGCAATATTTAGAGGATTTTCTGAATTAAGGCATTTATTTGAAAATATGTCTAATTTTTGCTCAATTCTTATGCTTATAATATTTATTTGGTTTAATTATATGCAATCTGTATAATTGTTGTGCAAATTTATAACTATGCTCATATTTAATTTGCATGAATTGATTATTTCTGCTCAAATTAATACATGCTATTTTGGATGAATACAGGAGACCCATCATTGAATGTTATGCATGGATATTTTAGATTTATTTATGCAATTTATAATTATTCTCATATCAAGTTAATTTTTATGCATAAAAGAAATAATGTCTAGTGATCCATATAATTTTTAATTGATTAGAGAATAACCACAACATTTCTAATTAAATAATATTATATACTATGATTAATTGGGATCACATAAAGAATATTTAGACATTAATTGTAATTGATTATACTAAATATAATAAACTTTATCCCAGAGGAATTTTTATTATATTTATATAATTAATTAGGATAAAATATTAAATTATTCATAACTTACCCACAGGAATTATGAATTAATAGTTTTATTATAAAGTTCAAATCTAAGATAGAATTTATATCAAATTATAATCATAATATACCCTTTAGAATTATGAATTAAGTGAATAATTTGATAAATTCTATCTTAAAGAATAATTGAATCTGCTTGAACTGGAAATTTAACCCACATGCAATTTTTATGTCATTAGATTCAATTTTAAGCATGGTTTACATTGGTAAAGCATGAAATTTTATTTTTAAGCCTCAATTTTAACATAAACATGTATTCTTTAATTTTATGTAGCTGTACAACCTGCAATTTTTTCTGAAATTCGTTGTGATATCCTTGAACTTAAGGGAGATAATTATAAGGTCTGGAAGGAGAGGGTTCTCCTTCATTTGGGGTGGATGGACATAGACTATGCTATTAGGAAAGATGAACCACCAACACTCACTAATACCAGTGAACATCACGCTTTATGAACGATGGTAACGATCTAATCGCCTAAGCATGATGTTCAATAAGACTAAAATTTCAGCTGGTATTCGTGGTTCCGTTGATCATCATGAAAAGGTCCGAGACTTGATAAAAGCCATTGATGATCAATTCGTCACTTCAGACAAGGCACTAGCAAGCACCCTAATCATGAATTTCTCATCCCTAAGGCTCACCAGTGTGAAAGGTGTACACGAGCACATCATGTAAATGAGGGACATTGTGGCTCAATTGAAGAAACTCGAGGTTGAAATATCGAAGTCCTTCCTAGTGCACTACATCCTGAACACCCTTCCGCACCAATACGGACTCTTCAAAATCTTATTTTCATGGATGCTATAGATGAAGAAGGTCTTTATGAAGAGATTTCTAAACTCAAAATGTGTTTAGAAGAGAAAAATATGATTATTGATACTCTGCAATTTCAACTGGCTGAAAGGGAAAAACATCATGAAAAGTTAGAATGTGAAAATGTGGGACTTAGAAAATAGATTGAGAAAACAAAAGCTCTTAATCTTAGATTTGTTAAAGGATCTGAAACTCTAGATGAGATTATTAATGTGCAGCGTTCTCCCCTAATCAAGACAGGTTTGGGATATAATGAAGAAACATCTCAAGCGCAGAAACCATCCACCTCCAAAAGTTATCTTGATGCAGCAAGGAGGAGTGAGAAAAGGC